>JAVJIF010017911.1:0-103727 GCA_038442645.1 Agave tequilana
TAAAAGTGCAAGTAATAAAGAG
Source organism: Agave tequilana (assembly GCA_038442645.1). Classification (NCBI taxonomy): domain Eukaryota; kingdom Viridiplantae; phylum Streptophyta; class Magnoliopsida; order Asparagales; family Asparagaceae; genus Agave; species Agave tequilana. The sequence continues at coordinate 23 of JAVJIF010017911.1, forward strand.
ATAGAGTTTAGAGAGATTTGATCAAACGCAAACACAAGGAGTTGTTTCCGAGGTTCGAGCCACGCTCTAAGTCCCCGCCTTCACACTTGAAGGATTTCCACTATTGAGGATCCCACTGGATCAACAATACAAGGACACACTTGTCCGTCTCTCGTGATGCCGCAACACCACCTTGAGCACACTAGCTCGCCTTGAGGCCGATGCCTCTACAACTTCACTCAAGTAAGAAAAGAGTGATCAACACTTGATCACTTTACAAAAGCTCACTAAGCACAATCTTAGAACCAAATATGTAGATGTAGATATATTGGATTGTGAGTGCTAAGCTAGAGAGAAGTAGAGATGTAGCTTCAAGATGGGTGATTGGAATTTTGGCTTTTGAGAGAGAAAATCTTGTCTAAAAGGAAGAGCTTTGAAATCTTTAGAAATCTCTTGTAAAAATATTCTTGATGGCTCTAAAATTGTTTTGCAATAGTTGTCTAATCAATATGAGGTGACCCTCTATTTATAGGGGTCAAAACAGCATCACAAATTCGTTGATACCAAATCCCAAAAGAGAAAACAGCCAGAAAAAATAGCTGTTGGATCTGTCAGAACTTTTGAACAGAGTCCGGTCGCCGGGTCGGTCGACCGCCACCGGTCAAAAATGTGACCGTTGGGGTTCATCGGCGACGCCGGCGGTCGGTCGACCGAAAACTCCTGTGAAAGCAAGTGTACACGGTCGACCGGGTCGGTCGAACTGATATAGACGTGCACAGTATTGTGCACATCGGTCGCACCGGGCCGGTCGACCGGTTACTGTGAGTTCTGAAAAAACAGAACTTCCAGAACCAGAAAATCTTGGGTTTTTGGATTTGGGTCTTGGGTAGGATTTTTGAAACTTGTAAAAACATAGAATATGAGCATGGTCATACTTCTATCATGTTAAAATAGTTTGATAAAAATCTTTTGATAGAAACTTGTTTTCCATAAAAATTGTTTTTCCAAAACTATTGGTTTTCTAAAAATCTTATTTCCAAAATATGTTCTCTTTAGATCTAAGTTAGAAAAAGGAAATTGAAAATCTTTTTGAAGCCATGAACCTAACTAAGAGGTGTGTGTGTGTGTGATAATCCCATAGCTCTACTTCTAATATTTAGCTTTGACAAAATATCTAAATAAAAGTAAAATACAACTCTTATTTTTCTTTGTTGTCTTGGTCTTGTCTTGATCTTTACATCATCATCTTGATCCAAAGCATCCTAGTTGTGCATAGCTTGGGAATCTTCATTTTTGCGGCGAACTCCAAATGTGTGAGTCTTTTTAGCGGAGCCGTCAAAAACAACCTGTTAAATAACCTGAAAATTCTGAAACACAAATGTTAAATACATAACTAAATATGTTTTGTTATCATCAAAATAACTGGGATAATGGCCTTTGGGCCAACAAAGATATGTTTCGAGATTCGAGCCCCTAGCTCTACGTCCCCGCCTTCACCGAGAAGGATTCTAATCCACTATACTCCCACCGAGGGAACCTCCACCGAGGAGGATTTGTTACAACAATAGGAGTACCGAACTCCTCTCTCAAATACCGCCTCACAACCGAGGGGTAGGCCCGTAGCCAAACAACCACAAACACCTCTACCGAAGAGGGTTACAACCAAACTCCAACTCCACCTCACCAAGGGGGAGTAAACAATAATCTCCACCTCTACCAAAGAGGGAGCAAACACCAACCCAATACAACAACCTCAACCTCTACCAAAGAGGGAGCAACCCAATCAAAGCAAGGTTTTTACAACAAGTGGTTACAAAGACCACAAACTCTCTTTCTCTTTTCCACACAAATAAGATCCTAATAGAATAGGATAGAAGATATAGCTCAAGTGGATATCAAGGTGTTTTTGGAAAGCAAATCACAAAGAAAAACTACTTGGGAAATCTCTTGTAGATGATAGAAATGAAAATCCAAAACAATATCCCAAAAACCTAGTTTTCTTTGATTTTCCAAAAACCTTGAAAAAAATAAAGATGAAATCTTTTAAGCTCTAAAACACTTTTTAAAACTTGTAAAAACACTTCAGAAAAGTAGGAATTTTGCTCTTAAAAATCTTGGCCAAAACCCCAAAGAAATGGGGTTTATATAGGCCAAACAGAAAACTAGCCGTTAGGCTGATCTGTCAGCCTGACAGGCTTGCGGTCGACCAGCCCGGTCGACCACCAACGGTCATAAATATGACCGTTGGGGATACCCGGTCGACCGCCCAGATACAGAGAGCAAAGCTCTCTGGTCCGGTCGACCGACCGGTCAACCGGCCCATGTGTCTGCCAGACGTGCACAAGGCTGTGCACGTCGGTCGACCGCTGGGTCGACCAGCCCTTGGTTCGGTCGACCGTGCGGTCGACCGACCTGGCCTGTCAACCACTGTCCTGGGTTAGAAAATCATGTTAAAAATAATTTTAAAAATTCTTTATCTCTTCTAAAAATCCCAAAAATAGTTTTAACATTTGCATTGATATATAAACATGTGATAAAAATTTCAACTCAAATATCAAGCAAGTTAGACTATTTTTGTGTCTAATCATTTTATCAAAAACCAAAACTGTATTTATCAAACTTAGATTTTTCTCAATAGAAAAAACTCATGAATAGACATAAAAAAATAAGTTTGTTTAAGATATGAAGCATGTAGGTATATTGAACACATCTAATATACATAAAAACAAAGTAAACTTGTTTGTGATCATTCTATTCATGAAAATCAAATCCAAACATAAAACTTGTGTGTGTTGTGCACTTGAGCATATCAACTATACTAAGCTTTACAAATGGATCTAAACACACTAAACTATGGATACCTAAGTCTTCTTGACGATCTTCCATCTTCAAGTCGACTCGGTCCAAACTCTGTGATCCAACGAGCATGGCTATGAGTGATCTTGACGCTCGGGCTCGGGAATCACCAAGTGAAGGCTTCTAAACTCCTCTTTTTGAAGCAATCACCAACTAATATCTTGTTACATGATCTGAAACTAAAATCACAAGATTATTAGTAAACATAACTACATGAGTTAATCATCATCAAAACTAGAGTGGAAGGCCTCTGGGCCAATAATCTCCCCCTTTTTGATGATGACAAAACTCATGGAGTTATATATGCATGGATTAAAGTTAAGCTTCAAAGAAGCTCCCCCTTAACTCATGCATAAAACAAATAAACATAAATATGCAATGAATGATAATGCAAAAACAATAAAAAGGCTCTAGATACCCAATGAAATGTTCAAAAACAAAACATGCTCTAGATACCAATTAAAATTAAACTAAGTTAAACTTAATATATGCAAAATATAAATATGCATATATAAACTCAAACAAACTCAAAATCTTTCTCCCCCTTTTTGTCAATCATCAATAAAGGGGCAAACACAAAACTAAATCAAACTTATTTTTCTCCCCTTTTGTCTAAAACAGGGAATCAATAAAGGGTTAACAATCAATTAGGATATCATTGAAAATATGTCAAAGTAGCATTTTGATACCAATTGAAAGTGAAACATAGATCAATAAACAAATGGTATATGCTATATACATTTATGAAGAGGAAGACGCTAAGTTAACTTCCCTACATACATGCATTACATGAAGAAAGGATGACAAGCCCTAATTCACATAACACATAATATGCAATGCATAAGAGGAGATGTGAAGCTCTCCCTACACACGTGTACCACATAAAGAAGAGTTGTCAAGCTCCTCAATACAAGATACACTCAACATGAATCTATATGTAGAAGAGATGTAAGCTCTCCTTGCATATAGGCAATACAAATTAAAACTTTTGAATATTTTCTTTAAACAAAATTTTGAGATATCAATTTAAATCATTCAAATAAACATCTTGAAATCAAAAGAGAGTATTTTTCTTTTTAAGCATATGATATCAATATGAATTTTAATTTTCTATCATTAAGTAAGGGAGTGGAAATACAAATACCAATTGAAATATGAAAATCGAATTTTCTCCCCCTTTATGAAATACAAACTAAACACATGCATAAACTTGTTTAAGAATACCAATTGAAAACTAATCAATTGAAATATGATAGTCATTAGCAATTCAAGCTTAGCATAAACAAAATTTATGCTTAAGATATAGGGATATAATAAGCACAAATAAAGCATATATGTATGAAAAATTAGATACCAATAGAAATTGATATCATTAGAATTGAAAGCATACATACATAAACACATATGAGTATACAAGAAGATCAAAATTGATACCAATTGAAAGAATTCAATGATACCAATTGAAACAACAATAATAGCAAGTGTATTCCTCATATCACAAAACGAAGAATACGAATTAGTTAAAATGAAAAGTTTTGTTAACTAGTACGAAATCCTTCAAGTAAGAAATAAAAATAAATTATTTTTCATAAAACATGAAATTCACAAGATAGTCAACACTCTAAGCCAATGAAGCATAAAATATGAGTCATGAAAACAAAACATGAGTAAACAATAAATGTGAGTGTATAAATACAATGTGAAGATCATAATCATGAAAAAAATATTCAATTAAGCTCAATTATTCCTTTAAACAAGAAAATAATCAAAACTTATTTTAATCTTCAAGGTATATGTATGTCTTATACAAACTAAAGTATACATACATATCCAAACACAACGAGTCCACAAAGATATATGCATGAAGGCACGTGGCTCAAAAGGATGTACATGTATATCTAATAGTTTGGATAAAATAGACATATACATGAAGTTTAAACATAAATACATGAAAACATGAATAACTAAATTTTCATTAAAACAAATTTTATTTCAAGGTATATGTATGATTTGTCAACACAAGAAGTATACATACATATCCCTAAACACAATTGAGTCTATATATAGATTTACATAAAAGGCAAATGACTCAAGGGGTATACATGTATATCTTAAAGTTTGGCAAAAATAGACATATACATGAAATGAAAATTCATAAACATAAAACAGATCCAAAATGGGGAATACAAGTTTAAAATGCAAGAATCATCAAAATTAGACTATACTAGCACATCTAATGGGTTCAAATAAGCATTCAAGCTCAAACATATATAGATTTATTTGTGGCCCACTATATGCACAAATATATATACCTAGTCTTAATGAAAACTAACATTTAAACAAATATTCAAATCATGAAGCATCAAAAACAAGATAAAATCATTATGACAAAACTAAACATGATAATTATGTAAATCCACATGTCATTAGAACTATAATGTACATGATAGCTAAACTAAGGTGAGAACACTACATATGGGTCCATATAAGCATGGGTGTCTCAAATACTATACATGTATGTCATAAGTCTAATTATCATGGCATTTTCATAATAGTCTATGTAGGCTGCCTAAAAATCGTTAAAAGACAAGCCATTAAAAAGACAGAGTTTCAGGTTCTAAACGCAGGACTAATGATGGCATCCGCGTCTCAGCATCAAGGCGTGAGGGTCCAAACCGCGTCTCAGCATCAAGGCGTGAGAGTCCAAACCCGCGTCTCAACCTCAAGGCGCGTGGACTCAACACCCGCGTCTCAACATCAAGGCGCGAGGGCTCGACACCCGCGTCTCAACATCAAGGCGCGAGGGCTTGACACCCGCGTCTCAACCTCAAGGCGCGAGGGCTCGACACCCGCGTCTCAACCTCAAGGCGCGAGGGCTCGACACCCGTGTCTCACTCAAGGCGCGTGGGCTCAACACCCGCGTCTCAACATCAAGGCGCGTGGGCTCAACACCCGCGTCTCAACCTCAGGGCGCGAGGGTCCAAGGCCCACGTCTCGGTTATAACCGCCCTGGTTATGGGGCCAGTTACCGCCCACATAGCGGGGAAGTTAGCCCCTTATTGTGGAGCATTTTTAGGGGGGCACGTTCACCCCTGAAACCTCTATAAATAGCCCCGCCGCTATGAGGAAGGGAGACGACGCAAGAAACAAGAGATAGACAACAGACTACACGCAGGCAGACAGAGAGAGAAGCAAGAGAGAGCTCAACTCTTCAGCAAGCTTGCTGCGTACAAGTTGCTCTTTGCCTACCTTCTCTTTGAGAGTTTTGGTAGACAGAGCTGTGCTACTCCTTCTACCAGCCGAAGAGAAGATCCCCGAAGGTCTAGACGGTCACCCGGTCAATGGAGAACAAGATTCACTCTCCATCGCCACTTGAAGAACCCAGCCTTAAATAAAGGGAGGATTCAAGACTCAACATCCTCCCTCCCTTGTAACCGGAATACTAGTCCGTTGTAATTTTTCAATTTGATTCAAGGAAATCTTACTTCGAGCTCGTACCTTCTCCGTGTGCGTACAGTCTAAAAACAATAAATCATGCTATAAACACTAATTATGAAAGCATGTAAACAATAATTGGGAGTAAGAGATTTATACCAAAACCGATGAGGGCATCTCTCTAGTCTCCAAACCAAGGTGGTTCCTCCCACCAAACATCCCTTGAAAGTGATGCATCCAAAATGTTCCTTTAAGTACGGAACGCATCCACTCCAAGGTACCGCTACTCTCACGTCATGCGAGAGCCCACACCTACATCAAATATAATAGGGGTGGTCTTTGGTACCCATATCCTTTTGGGTCCATGGGGGTTAGTACCTTCCCTAACCCAAACAAACTTATTTGCTAAATTTTCATCATGTATTCTATCAAAGCAAAATTTAGAAAGGTGGCCCTTACGTTCACAATGTGTACAAGTGTACACATGAGCATACAAGTGATGATGGTGTCCGTGAGGAGCATGTGTATGCCGTGGAGGGTGTGCATGTATAATAGATGGAACTTGTTTCTTTCGAAACAAAGTTTCCAAACGTGTATGGCCCACTACACATTGGCTCAAAGTGGAGCCCAAACAATTAACACTCTTCTTAAGTAAGGATATATCATGTTCAATTAAAGAAGAAGTGTGGCATGCAATAGGTGTTCTAGGTGAAGCATGGCAAACATGAGAAACAATATCATTTTTCAAAGATTTATTTTTATTTAAACAAATTTCTAACTCTTTTGAAATAAAATCAATTTCTCTTTTTAAAGAATCATTTTCTTTTAAAACAAATTCAACTTTTGAAGACAAAACATCATTATTTTTCAAGACATTATCACAATCATTTTTATTTTTCAAAAATTCATTTTCCTTTAGAGCAAGGTCTAGTTGAGATCTCAATGAATCCCTTTCATTATAGACCTCAACCTTCTCTTGCAAAACATTATTAAGTTTAGAATGCAAACTTTTATTTTCATTAACAATTCTTAGACTTTTCTTTTTCAAAACATTATATTTTTCTATTAATTTTCACAAACAATAGATAGTTCTTCATTTAAAGCATGGGGATCAATATTCTCATCATATGAAGAACTAGCACAATCATCACTATCTAGTTGAGTTTCCGATTGTACCTCAAGGGAGTCATTCCCTTGGATCATGAAGCATTGTGACTCGGATTCTCCACTAGATTCCTCCGGTTGGATAGGCAATTGAAGCTTGGAGGTGGTTGTGGTTGTCAACTTGTTCCACACTGTAAATGCGGAATAAAAGTTAGAAACATGCATAAGATATTCTTTTGAAAGCGTGCTTCTAATGGCCTCAAGGGCTTATGCATTGGCCCCTATATGCTTGCTATCACTAAGAAAGGATTCCTTGGTAATGGCAAGGTGAACCTTATATCCTAGGGTTTGTAGGTAAATAGACATCCTAGTCTTCCAAACAACAATGTTGGAAGGGTTAAACATAGGTGGGGTCATAAAGTCCATGGATGTAAACTATATGTGTGCAAACAAGCAAATGCAAATGATAGATTAGCTAAACAAAGGATCTCACTCCTAGGATGTTGAGCCTAAGTATCAGGAGCGTAGGCTCTGATACCAATTGAAATCACTTAGAGGGGGGTGAATAGGTGATATGTTAATCTAGTGAACTAAATGCGGAAGCTAAAAACTATTTTGCAACACACTTAATACAACCAACAAGTGTAGCCGAATTCCCGTGAAGGGCTCTAGACTAACTCCTCTTGATTCCCCTAGATAAAGGTTGAGGTGCTATATGAAGCTCTTGTGGTTAAGTATAAGTGAGGCACACAAACACAAGCCAAGCATATAATGGATATATAACAATATGAATGATGCAAGGCACAACACAAGCAAATAGATATGAATGATATGAATGATGCAATGCACAAATGAATGAGAGAGAGTTAGAGAGATAATGGATCAAACACAAACACAAAGATATGTTTCGAGGTTCGAGCCCCTAGCTCTACGTCCCCGCCTTCACCGAGAAGGATTTCTAATTCACTATACTCCTACCGAGGGAACCTCACCTAGAGTGGGGGTGAATAGGTGATATGCTAATCTAGTGAACTAAATGCGGAAGCTAAAAACTATTTTGCAACACACTTAATATAACCAACAAGTGTAGCCGAATTCCCCGTGAAGGGCTCTGGACTAACTCCTCTTAATTCTCCTAGATAAGGGTTGAGGTGCTATATGAAGCTCTTATGGTTAAGTATAAATGAGGCACACACAAACAAGCCAAACATATAAAGATGAACAATATGAATCAAATGCAAGGACAACACAAGCATACAAGATATGAATGAATGAATGATGCACAACAGAAATAAAGAGAGAGTTAGGAGACAATGGATCAAACACAAATACAATGATATGTTTTGAGGTTCGAGCCCCTAGCTCTACATCCCCGCCTTCACCGAGAAGGATTTCTAATCCACTATCTTGTCCACCGAGGACTCCCACCGAGGGAACCTCCACCAAGAAGGATTTGTTACAACAATAGAAGTACCGAACTCCTCTCTCAAACACCGCCTCACAACCGAGGGGTAGGCCCGTAGCCAAACAACCACAAATCACCTCTATCGAAGAGGGATACAAATCAAACTCCACCTCTCACTAGAGGGAGCAAACCAACAATCTCAACCTCTACCAAAGAGGGAGCAAACCAATCACCCGATCAACCTCTACCAAAGAGGGATTCAACAAAAGCAAGGGTGTTTACAACAAGTGGTTACAAAGACCACAAACTCTCTTTCTCTTTTCCACAAAACAAGATCCTAATAGAATAGGATAGAAGATATAGCTCAAGTGGATATCAAGGTGTTTTTGGAAAGCAAATCACAAAGAAAAACTACTTGGGAAATCTCTTGTAGATGATAGAAATGAAAATCCAAACAATATCCCAAAAACCTAGTTTTCTTTGATTTTCCAAAAACCTTGAAAAACAATAAAGATGAAATCTTTTAAGCTCTAAAACACTTTTTAAAACTTGTAAAAACACTTCAGAAAAGTAAGAATTTTTGCTCTTAAAAATCTTGGCCAAAATTCCAAAGAAATGGGGTTTATATAGGTCAAACAGAAAACTAGCCGTTAGGCTGATCTGTCAGCCTGACAGGCTTGCGGTCGACCGGCCCGGTCGACCGCCAACGGTCATAAATATGACCGTTGGGGAAACCCGGTCGACCGCCCAGATACAGAGAGCAAAGCTCTCTGGTCGGTCGACCGACCGGTCGATCGGCCCATGTGTCTACCAGACGTGCACAAGGCTGTGCACGTCGGTCGACCGCTGGGTCGACCGGCCCTTGGTTCGGTCGACCGGCCTGGCCTGTCAGCCACTGTCCTGGATCAGAAAATCATGTTAAAAATAATTTTAAAAATTCATTTATCTCTTCTAAAAATCCCCAAAAATAGTTTTAACATTTTGCATTGATATATAAACATGTGATAAAAATTTCAACTCAAATATCAAGCAAGTTAGACTATTTTTGTGTCTAATCATTTTATCAAAAACCAAAACTGTATTTTATCAAACTTAGATTTTTCTCAATAGGAAAAACTCATGAATAGACATATCAAAATAAGTTTGTTTAAGATATGAAGCATGTATGTATATTGAACACATCTAATATACATAAAACTAAAGTAAACTTGTTTTGATCATTCTATTCATGAAAACCAAATCTAAAACATAAAACTTGTGTGTGTTGTACACTTGAGCATATCAACTATACTAAGCTTTACAAATGGATCTAAACACACTAAACTATGGATACCTAAGTCTTCTTGACGATCTTCCATCTTCAAGTCGACTCGGTCCAAACTCCGTGATCCAACGAGCATGGCTATGAGTGATCTTGACGCTCGGGCTCGGGAATCACCAAGTGAAGGCTTCCAAACTCCTCTTTTTGAAGTAATCACCAACTAATATCTTGTTACATGATCTGAAACTAAAATTACAAGATTATTAGTAAACATAACTACATGAGTTAATCATCTTCAAAACTAGAGTGGAAGGCCTCTGGGCCAACACTTTAAAATGGAAGGAGTTCCGGAGTTTATTTTTGAAGGGGTAAAAGTTAGTCATGATATACCCTACATATTGGCCATTAAAGCCACCAAGTTAATGAGGCAGGGATGTCAAGGATTTCCGGCTTCAGTTTTGAATACCACTAAAACTGATATCAAAATTAAGACTATTCCAGTTGTGAATGAGTTTCCTGATGTATTCCGGGAAGGTTTACCAGGACTGCCCCCAGATCGAGATGTAGAATTTGCAATGATGTGATGCCCAGTACTGCCCCAAATATATAAAGGGTATATATACAAGAGATATTTTGTTGTACTCATGATAATATATTAAGAGGGATGGGAGGTAAGGAAAGGATGGGAGGAAAGGGGGATTACTTAAAATGTGGATCTCATGCCAAGTGACATGAGAGGGGAGAGAAATGAATACAAAGGAAAATTTTGTAGGAGGATCTCATTTTTTTCATGGTTGCATTTTTTTCCTTCAACTTCAACCTCCCCAAGTCTTTTCCTCTCTCCCTCTCCCTATGGTTGCCGGCCCCTCCCCTTCTCTCTCTCTCTCTCTCTCTGTCCCTCTTTGTCTCTCTCTCTCTCTCAACACACACACACACACATACTCTCTCTCATAATTTCCGCCTAAACCATAAACTTTTCCTTAAACCCTAGATTTAGCAACTATAGAACTCCATGGTGTGTTGAGGAGGAAGATCATGGAAAGAGTTGTGGGGATTAGTGAATCAAGCACATTCTACCAGTTTTACAAGATAATTTGCAAATGATTAAGGAAAGCATTGTGTAGATCTCATTAATTATGGGCTATTAGTGATTTTGATTTCTACTCATGTGTAGGTGTAAGGAATCAGAAAGTGTACAGGTATTCAAAGAAATTTTCTTCAAGGGTGAGTAAAGTTTTAACCTAACTCAAGATAGAAGTGAAATATTCAAGTTGTGAAATTAGAAAATTTTATGGATAATACTCTAATGTTAGTAAGAGTTAAGGTTACATGTATAAGTAATTGTAATTACTGCATGAAAGCTACCATGATCATACTATTGAGTATTAGATGTATGCCATATATGGGTATGTATACCTATCATATAAACATGTATGTATAATTGTGATTACTACATGAAGGCTACTATAATCATACTATTGAGTATTGGATGTAGGTCACATGGGTAATGTGAAGCTCTTTTAAGTTATCATAGATAATCAATGGATAAAACTTTTGTAATTAAAGTATGCTGGTCACATGTAGGTTATTATGACCATACCCTTGAGTGTAGAAGACATGTTATGTTATGTGTAATGTGTATTTAACATGTTAATGTGTATGTCCATGAGATGGGTAATAACTTGGATAATTCTTATGATTAAAGTATGAATTCTTCATGTAGATAAATATGGTCATATCTTTCAATTATATTCTTGCATGAGCAATTAAGAAACATTTTTATGCGAGAAATTGATGATGGTTAAATGTGGACTTTATGCGGAGGAAGGGGTCGATGGGAATTCCGGCGGTGTACGAAGACGGGGTAAAATAATATTTTATATGCGGAGGAAGGGGCCGATGGGAGTTTCAACGGTGTACGAAGACGGGGTAAAAAAGTTATAAGGTGAACTTGAATGGAAATATTGATATACTATTGCTTGTTGATTTTGTTTAATAAAAGTCATTAAAATCTTGATTTTTCTTACTGATATAATGGAAATTATTGTAGTAGAAATTGTCATATGCATATTCATGAATACACAGGCACACGGTAGTTACTATGTTACAACTTTATTCATTGAGTCGTTTAGCTCATTACATTTCTTAACAATCTTTCAGATTTAAACAAAGATAAGAGGCCCGCATGAAGCCAGGATTTACTCTGATATAAAAGAAGATTACTTGTAGAGGACTGGATCAAGTTCTTTCGAAAATGACTCTTTCTACATGTTTAGATATATGTATAAAATTTGGAATTCTAGTTGTATATGTATATATTGCTTACTAGCGCATGTTAGAGTTTGAGTATGGACGTGATATGTAATTAAGGTTGTGTCGTGTAATACTTATTCTAGAATTCATTCTATGAGATATATATATATATATATATATATATATATATATATATATATATATATATATATATATATATATATATATATATATATATATATATATATATATATATATATATATATATATATTGAAATCACCTAGAGGGGGGGTGAACAGGTGACTAGCTGATCTAATGGTGAATTAATGCGGAATTAAAACTATTTATGCAAACTAAAAATTCTTAAGCTAAACACGCCAAGTATAACACAAGAGTGTAGCCGGATTCCCCATGAAGGGCTCTGGACTATCTCCTCAAGATTCCTCTAGATAAGAGTTGAGGTGCCGCTTTGTCTCTCTTGGTTGAATACTAGTGTGAGCAAACAATTCCCAAGCATATAACAATTAGGCACAAGATATATCAAGCATATAAAGATAAAGGCAATATAAGCATGAAAGATATAAAGACAAGTGAGAGATAGAGAGAGCAATCACAAACACGGGAGATTTATTTCGAGGTTCGAGCACTCTTGCTCTACGTCCCCGCCTTCAACACTATGAAGGATTTTCACTAAAAATAATCCTACCGGATCACTCGGTGCCGCAACACCTACAAGCGAGTTCACACTAGAACTCCTTTGGACTCTCTAGTCCCTATCTTGTTCCCTCAAAAATAAACACACGCAAGCACGCAAGCTTGCTGATGCCGCATCTCTACACCGAGTTCTCACTATAACCTCAGATAATGCGAACCCGCAAGTCCGCCCCCTCAAATCAAGAATGAAGACTTTGGTGATCACAATACTTTGATCACCTAAAAACAATCTCACAATAACTCTCCTATAGGAATGATATAGCAATGGAAAGCTCAAGTGTATGTGAGAAAAATAAGGATTGATTTGGTGATGAAAAACTCGAGAAATCTCTTTTCAAAACACTCTTGATATGGCAATTTTGGCTCTTAAACAAGTGGAGATAAACACTAAAAGATGTATCAAAAACCCACTTAAAATATTGTCTAAAACAGTCTAAGGGAGCCCCATTTTATAGGCTCCAAAAATCTGTCCGTTGGAAGCCAACTCAGCACCCGGTCGACCGCCAACGGTCGGATTTCTGACCGTTGGGAAGGTCGGTCGACCGGCCGGGCGACCGCCAACTAGGCAATGGCCTAGCAGTCGACCGCCTGGTGGACCGGGCCACTTTCAGAGAGCAGACACTCTCTGGCGGTCGACCGGCCCAACCTGTGCACGTTTTGTCCACGTCGGTCGACCGTTCGGTCGACCGACCTCAGTCACGGTCGACCGTGCGGTCGACCGACTGAAGGCCAGAAAAACAGTTTTAGGGATTTAAAAATTTGGCTTTTTACCTTTAATAAAATCCCATAAATTCTCTAAAAATCTACAAAAATAAGTTCAGTATTATACTTTGATATACAAACATATTTGAGTAAAAATCAAAATATGTTACAAATATTTTGAACTATTTTTGTGACTTAGAAATTTTGGCTTAAAACAAAATCTATATTTTTTCAAATTGATTTTTCTAAAACTTCTCTAAATATAAAAACAAGATATTTTAAACACTTTTGAAGCTTTGTGTGTATGGATATGATCCACTACATATATATGATGAAATATCTATGTTTTTGAAAATAAGCACTAAATGGTTTTGGTTAAAACATATGTATATATAAAACTCCAAAAATCAAAACGGTATTTTTCAAAACGAAAACTCTTTTATGAAAACACTTATAAATTTTGTGTGTGAGTGTAAATGTACTTGAGCAATCCACCAACTAATCTATCTTTTACATTTTATCTAAAAATAAAATCTTACTAAAAACAAACCTAGACACAAATCTTCTCTTGAAGGTCTTCAGTTAAAAATCTTCTTCTCCTTCTTGACTTGGTCCAAACCTTAATCCAAAGAGCTAGACTCCTCTTGAGTACTTGATGTGGTCTTGATACACAAGCTCTTGAATCAACACGTGTTAGCTCCAAAACTTAACTTTAAATCCTTTGTTGAAGCTAAACACCTACTAAGATCTTAATCATAAATCTGAAACTAATTAAATACAAGATCATTAGTACTATAACTACATGAGTTAATCATTATCAAAACTAGAGTGAAGGGCCTTTGGGCCAACAATCTCCCCCTTTTGATGATGACAAAACTCATGGAGTTATATATGCATGGATTAAAGTTAAGCTGTTGGCCCAAAGGCCCATCACTCTAGTTTTGATGATGATTAACTCATGTAGTTATAGTACTAATGATCTTATGTTTTATTAGTCTCAGATTTGTGATAAAGATCTTAGTTGGTGTTTAGCTTCAACAAAGGATTTAAAGTCAAGTTTTGGAGCTAGCACGTGTTGATTCAAGAGCTTGTGCATCAAGACCTCATCAAGTACTCAAGAGGAGTCTAGCTCATTGGATCATAGTTTGGAACAAGTCAAGAAGATGAGAAGACTTCAAGTGAAGACCTTCAAGAGAAGACTTGTATCTAAGTTTGTTTTTGTTAATATTTTGTTTTTAGATAAAATGTAAAGGATAGAATAGTTGGTGGATTACTCAAGTATCATATACACTCACACACAAGATTTATATGAGCTTTCATAAAAGGATTTTCATTTGGGAAAAATACCGGGTTGGTTTTTGAACTTCATATTTACATATGTTTTAACCAAAACCATTTTAGAGCTAAATGTCAAAAACATAGATATTTCATCATATATATGTAGTGGATCATATCCATACACTCTATGCTGTAAAAGTGTTTAAAATATCTTGTTTTTGTATTTGAAGAAGTTTTAAAAAAATACAGATTTTGTTTTAAACCAAAATTTCTAAGTTACAAAAATAGTTCAAAATGTTTGTAACATGTTTTGATTTTTACTCAAACATGTTTGTATATCAAAGTATTTTACTGAACTTATTTTCGTAGATTTTTAGAGATTTTATGGGATTTTATTGAAGGAAAATTGATAAGTTTTTAATCCCTAAAAGATTGTTTTTGGCTTCTGCCGGTCAACTGCACGTTCAATCGAGCCAGGAGTCGGTCGACCGGACAGTCGACCGACGTGCACAAAACGTGCACGCCTTGTTTGGCTGGAGGGCCGGTCGACCGACCCGGTCAACCGCCAGAGAGCTCTGCTCTTTGGAAATGGCCCTGGTAGACCGGGCAGTCGACCGACAGAGAGTGTCTGCTCTCTATATCCAGGCCATGGTCGACTGCTGGCTCAACGGTCAGAAATCTGACCGTTGGCCGGTCGACCGAGCGATCGACTGACAGCAGCGCAGACTGCTGATTTGGACCCCAACGGCTAGTTTTTCTTAGCCTATAAATTGGAGCTTCCTTGGGCTGTTTTACACAAGATTTGAAGTGGGTTTTTGAGCTAGTTTTTCCTACTCTATTAAGTGTTTATCTCCACTTGTTTTAGAGCCAAATACTTCCATTCAAAAGGAGAGTTTATCAAGAGTTTTAAAAAGTGATTTCTTGTGTTTTCCACCACAAATTCAATCCTTATTTTTCTCACACATACTTGAGCTTTCCATTAATATATCCATCCAATAGGAGAGTTGTTGTGAGAGTGATTTTAGGTGATCAAAGTGTTGTGATCACTAAAGTTCTCATTCTTATTTTGAGGATGCGGACTTGCGGGTTCGCAGTGCTTCGAGTTCTACTGAGAGCTCTGATCGTTATACATATTTGCATATTTTACCACTTCCATACCATGCATATTATATATAAATATGTGATTTTTAACCCCTTTTCTCTCTATTTTTACAGGCCCACAACTTAAAGAGAAAAAGCCCATTAATCACTTTAATTAGCAATAATTAAAGGGGTTAAATCAAAAGAGCCAAAGATTTGAAATCCGAATCCAGAGAGATCCGCGCGCCAACTGAAGACTCTAGAAGGCCACGGGGATAACAACTTCACAACAGACTCACAACAGAAAGCTGTTAGCCAACGGTTTCCAAACGGCCGCGCCTTGCCGCCCGCGCGCGGCAATATCTGGGCCGTTGAGCCCCGGATTTTGTGCCAACGGCCAGGGTTCGAGAGGCTTCTCATGGATTGCTATAAATAGGTGGCCAGGGTCTGTGCACAAGAACAGAGAAGAGAGAGAAGAAAATAGGGGAAAATTCTTGTATTTTTGTTTTCTCCTAGGTTTTTAGACTTCATCTTCTTCCTCCTAGAGATCTTGACAAAGTGAGAGAGAGAGTGCTGTTTGAGAGCTTGTACCAAGGAAGTGACATTCTTGTGGCCAAGGATTAATCAAAAGAGCTCCATTCATCTCTTTGCAAACTCTAGTATGCTTTACTTTACCTTGCTTTAATTTCTTGCTTTGATTCTAGTTCTTTTCTATTGCTTTAGTTCATTGCTTTACATAATGAATTGTAGCTTTGTTACTTTTGTAATGGAGAGCTAAATTCTTATTTCATGGCTAGCTAAAGACTTACCTAGCTAACTTCTATCTCTTTGGATGATTGCTTATCTTTTTACTTGCATAGTTAGAGTCTCTTTTGATTTCCAAGGAAGTATAGTTGCTTTCCCTTGGTAATGGCTTGTTAGAACTCTATATGACTCATGTGTGCCTAGGATATAGCCTTGTCAAGAACTAGAGCCTATGATTCAATATGAGGCTTCAAGCTAACAATAAGAGAACACTAATCTTCAAGAAGGAAACATCAATTGAACAAACATGCAAGTTATCTTTAATTGCCAATGAGTCAATACAAGGCAATCATGCAATCACCATTGAGTATAGCAAGTTAGCAATGAGGTAAAGTTAGCTAGCCATGTACCTTCTCAATTAAAAGTTTTCCAACACTTTCTTTTAGCTTTTATCTCTTTGCAACACACTTCACTCATTCTTGTAATTTCTTTTCCATAATGCACACCAATCCATCACTTCTTTTCATGTTACTTCTTGCAATTGTGTAAATACATAGAAGACATTTCGTTTGCATTTCTTCACCATATACCGTAACGCTTTTATCGCTAGCTCTCCTTAAGAATCGACTCGGTATAGCTCTATGCTATAGCGGAGATTGGAAAGGATATATTGATCTTTGAATACATTTGTGGAGTGATCTAAGCACCAAGGTGGTTTCTAAACCTTCATCTCTTTGTAAAATATTTGTGCTAATACTCTACACAACTCTTTCCCAATCAAATTTTTGGCGCCGTTGCCGGGGAGAGCAACGGTATTTGTTTTCAAGTGAAGAATTTAAACGAATACTCTTCTCTGTTGCAGGTACAAGTTGAAGATACAGCAAATCTTGCATTGCAGAAACATATAAGCGGACCTGGGCCTCTGCTCTCGAAAGCAGAGACCAGAATCCCTCTGACTTGCCGTGTTCTGCCGCGCGGGCGCGGCAAGGAGGAGTTGACTACTGACCAGTTTCTGCAGGGCTTGCTTCTCTGCAAAATACAGCTGCTGCAATACTTTAAGTCTTGTATTCTTCACCATATATCTGCTAATCAACAGTAAAAAATTTTGTTGTAATTGTTAAAAATTGTTTAGACATTTGCATATCTAGGCACGTGTCTTTCAATTCCTTTACATTTACTGTTGAAGAGTGCGGGGACAAGGTACGTAAGCATAGCATATAGACTAGGACTCACTCTTTGTTTGATTTAATTCCGCTTTGAGTGATCTTTGGTTGTTTACATCGTACACTTGCACAATTCAACTTTAAGGGCATTACTCATAACAAAGATAAGGTGGGGATTTTATCACCCCTTCCTTAGCCCACAAACCATTTTCCCACGCACTCACAATTCTAAGCTTCTAAATAAAAATTGCTAGACGTTGGCCCTAGGGACATCCGGACTCACTTAGGAGATTATCCTAAGGGGGAAAAGTGTTGGAAAGTGACTTTTGTAAAATCGGTGTCTAGGAAAGGGGTTGAGGGCCGAAAGCCCGAAGGTTGCTGGTTACTTAATTAAGGAACGTCTTCGGACGGAAAACCTCCCACCAACCTTACCCTTCCCTGGCTGATTTGCTTATAGTCAGAGTCTACACTGAACCTCCTGTGGACGATCTACAGTTAGGAGTCGTCTAGGTCCAGGAAACCTAGAAAGCTTGGATTGATTTTTCTTTTTTCTTGATTGTTATTTTTCATTTTCCGCCTGTGTGAAAGGTGCACGTTGATTGTGTAATTGTATGCAAGAGTGGTATCGAGATCCGAATTCTGCTAGGCTTGTAAGAACTTCTACACTGCCACATACACCACCACTCGACACAATTCCAATCATGACGAACAACGTGTCGTTGCAGGACAAGTTCTATCCTATTCGCACATCTCTTCCATCTTGTATTCTCCTCCCGAACACTAATGGAAATAATTTTGAGTTAAAGCCTCAGTTCATAAACACACTTCCACGATTCCATGGCCTTGAATCTGAGGATGCGTACTTCTTCATCCGAGAGTTTGAAGAAGTATGCCTTATGATGAGGATTTCCCAGCTTACCGATGATGCTGTCAGACTTAGGTTTATACCTTTTGCCCTTAAGGATATTGCTAAGAAGTGGCTTTATAATCTCCCAGTTAGCTCAATTTCTTCTTGGGATGATTTCGTTAAGGTCTTTCTTAAGAAGTTTTATCCTATTCATAAGACAGCCATTATGAGGAAGAATATAATGCAATTCAAACAAGAAGCAAATGAACCGTTTTGGAAGTACTTTGAGCGCTTCAAAGATCTAGTAGCCCTGTGTCCCCATCACGGTATAGAAAAATGGCGTCAGTGCCAGATTATATACGATGGGCTTGATTATCAGACTAAGACTCTCCTTAAAACCATGTGTCAAGGAGAATTCTTAAAGAAGGATGAAGATCAGGGTTGGAATCTTTTTGAGGTCCTAGCTGAAAAGACAGTCCAGTGGGAGTCATGTACTGAGAAACCTACACCCACTACTTCCAGAACTGGTTTACACTCCATAGGATCCTCGATAGCTGCAGAAGCTAAGATAACTCAGTTGATGAAGAGGATTGAATTGCTAGAATTTAGGAAAAATTCTATTGTTAATCAAGTCAACCCATCATCAGTAGCTAGCCCATCACCTATGGCTAGCGCTGCACCTATAATTCACCCGGGTTGTACTTACTGCCATGATTTGAATCATGTGTTGGAAGAGTGTCCAGTGTATTACTCTCAAAATTTTCAGGAGAGTACAAATGCCACTTACACCAGACCCGCTTACAATCCTTACTCCAAAACCTATAATCCAGGATGGCGAAACCATCCAAATTTCTCTTGGAGTCAGTCTGGTCCTGAGCAGCCAAGACAGCCATTTCCACAACAATACCCTGCTCAGTCTCATCCACCGACTTACCACCAGAACCCATCAAATGTCCATTCATACCAGAGTCCACCCAGATTCCAGTCATATCATAATCCTGTGCCATACCAAGCAAATTTTCAACCCCAATATCAGCATCATCCACCACCCAATCCTTCAGACAAGAAAATTTCTGAATTGGAGAAAATGATAGAGACCTTGTCTAAAACCCAAGCCGCAATGATGAACAATCAGCAGCAGGACATGAACAAGTTACAAATCCAAATAGGGCAGTTGGCTAATTCTCTGACTGAAAGACAAAAAGGAATGTTACCTAGCCAACCAGTACCAAATCCCAAAGCCCATTTTCCTCTGCATGAAGTTGAAGACTTGGGACCCAGCCAAAGCCAATGCCAAGCCATTCAAATCCTTAGGTCTGGGAAGCATGTAGACAATAAGGTCTCAAATCAGTCTCCCAAATCTGTGTCACAACCATCACCTTCTGTTCCAATTCTACCCATGCAAAATAGTCCTTCTTCAAGCACACAACCATCCACTTCCCAGTCAAAAGGAAAAGAGAAAGTTGATGAGCAAACTTATAAGCCTGTTGTCCCATTCCCAAATAGGCTTACAAATCATAAGATGAATGCTCACATGGAGAAGATAAGAGAGATATTTAACCAAGTACAAATCAATGTCCCTCTCTTAGATGCCATTCAACAAGTCCCATCTTACGCCAAGTTTCTGAAAGAAATGTGTACTAAAAGAGAAAAGCAAATGTCCCTAAAAAAGTCTTCTTGGCTTCTAACATAAGTGAACTGCTCAATGGTCCGATCCCTGTGAAGTACAAAGATCCAGGGAGCCCTACCATTTCTTGCATCATAGGGCAGACCACCATAAATAGGGCTTTGCTAGACTTGGGTGCGAGCATCAATCTTCTCCCCTTTTCAGTATATCAGCAGCTAGGGTTAGGCAACCTTCGTCCAACCCAGATGACTATACAATTGGCTGACCGCTCTGTAAAGATTCCCAAGGGGGAAATTACAGATGTTTTGATACGGGTCGGGGAATTCATTTACCCCGTGGACTTTGTCGTTCTTAAAACACAACCCGTACAAAATCACAGAGCGCAAACACCTGTCATTCTTGGACGTCCTTTCTTAGCCACCGCAAATGCGATCATCAACTGCAGAAATGGATCGATGCGGCTGACGTTCGGAGATATGACGAAGGAGGTGAATGTTTTCCATCTGGGAAAACAGCCGAGGGATGTGGACAATGAGTATTTTGATGTGAACTTGATAGAGGGGTTAACTAGCGAACACGTGGAGGAGGTTGAGTATGAGTCTGAAGAGGAATTTGAGTTAGAATCTGATGACCTAAATCTTGATCAGATTGTTGGATCAAATGTTGAAAGGACTACTAATTCCACCCCTATTCTTCCCTTGCACCATGAGCAACCAGTGAAAGATCCGGTCCCTTCTTCTGAGCTTAAGGCTCTCCCCAACCATCTTAAGTACAAGTACTTCGATGAAAAGGAGTCCTTTCCTGTAATAATTGCATCCAATCTCACTGAACAACAAGAAGAGGACCTTCTGACTGTGTTAAGGCAAAATAGAGAAGCCATTGGTTGGACCATGGCTGATATCAAGGGGATTAGTCCTACCATTGTTCAACATAGGATTCACTTAACGGAAGATGCTAAGCCTAAACGAGACCCACAGCGTCGACTTAACCCTATTATGCAAGAAGCTGTTAGATCTGAGATATTGAAACTATTAGACAATGGGATTATCTATCCCATATCAGATAGTCAATGGGTAAGTCCAGTTCATGCTGTGCCTAAGAAAGCTGGATTTACGGTAGTGGAGAATGAGAATAAAGAATTGATACAAACACGTCTTCCAACAAAGATTCGAGTTTGTATTGATTATAGGAAATTGAACACCGCCACATGTAAAGACCACTTTCCTCTTCCATTCATTGATCAGATGCTGGAGAGATTGGCGGGACACGAGTATTATTGTTTCCTGGATGGATATTCAGGATATAATCAGATCCCAATTGCTCCCGAGGACCAAGATAAGACTACCTTCACCTGTCCCTTTGGAACATTTGCATACCGTAGGATGCCTTTCGGCCTTTGCAATGCTCCAGCAACGTTTCAACGTTGCATGTTGAGCCTGTTCTCGGACATGGTGGAGAAATTTTTGGAAATTTTCATGGATGACTTTTCGATTTATGGGGATTCTTTTGAGCAATGCTTGTACCATCTGAAGTTGGTTTTGCAACGATGTATGGAAAAGAATTTGACACTTAACTGGGAAACGTGTCATTTCATGGTCAAGCAAGGAATCGTACTTGGGCACAAGGTATCAAGAATAGGAATTGAAGTGGACAAGTCTAAAGTGGAAGTCATAACAAAGCTCACTGAACCACAATGCTTAAAGGACATTAGATCATTCTTAGGGCACGCTGGTTTCTACAGAAGATTCATTCAAGGGTTTAGCAACATTGCAAGACCTTTGACAAATCTTTTAGGAAAGGATGTACCCTATATCTTCGATGAGGAATGTCGAAAGTCATGGAAAGAGCTAAAGAGAAGACTTGTCTCTGCACCGATAATCTCTGCACCAGACTGGACCAAACCGTTTGAAATTATGTGTGACGCCTCAGACTTTGCTATCGGTGCTGTTTTAGGACAGCGCATTGATAATAGGCAACACGTGATCTATTATGCTAGCAGAACGCTAAACGATGCCCAACTCAATTACACGACCACTGAAAAGGAATTTTTAGCGGTTGTATTTGCGTTGGAGAAATTCCGTCAATATCTGCTAGGGTCCAGGACTATCATTTTCACTGATCACTCCGCCCTGAAATACTTGATGCAAAAGAAGGATGCTAAGGCAAGATTGATTCGTTGGATACTTCTTTTGCAAGAGTTTGATTTGGAGATAAAAGATAAAAAGGGCGTTGAGAACGTGGTAGCGGATCACTTGTCGAGAATCCCAAACGCACCTAAGGAAAGAATACCAATTAACGATGATTTTCCTGACGAGCACATTTTTGAGATATGTGAAGAGCCCTGGTATGCTGATATAGTGAACTACCTTGCTACCAGGCAAATACCTTCTCATTGGTCAGGACAAGAAAAACATCGTTTTCTGCGCCAAATGCGGTTCTTCTTTTGGGATGAACCGTATTTATTCAAATACTGTCCTGACCAAATCATACGTAGATGCCTTCCTGAGGATGAACATCAGAGCGTTTTGACATTCTGTCACAAGTTAGCTTGCGGTGGACATTTTGGTCCACGGAAAACTGCGGAAAAAGTGCTTCAGAGTGGATTCTACTGGTCCACTCTCTTTAAGGATGCATATACCTTTTGCAAGCTTTGTGATAAATGTCAAATGACGGGTCGTATTACACAGAGAGATATGATGCCCCTCACACCCATCTTGGAAATCGAAATTTTCGACCTCTGGGGCATCGATTTTATGGGACCCTTTCCTCTGTCCTACGGTAACCAATTCATTTTGGTAGCCGTAGATTATGTTTCCAAATGGGCTGAAGCGATACCAACACGGACAAATGACAACCAAGTTGTCATTAAGTTTTTAAGAGAATACATCATCTCTCGCTTTGGAGCCCCCCGTGCGATAATAAGTGATAATGGGAGTCATTTTTGCAATAGGGCTTTTGAAGCCCTGATGCGCAAGTATTCTATCACTCACAAATTATCCACGGCTTATCATCCTCAAACCAATGGGCAAGTTGAAGTCACGAATAGACAGATAAAACTCATTTTGGAGAAAACTGTAGGACAGAACCGTAAGGATTGGTCCATCAAACTGACTGATGCCTTATGGGCATACAGGACCGCTTACAAGACTGTCCTCGGTATGTCTCCATATCGAGTTATATTTAGAAAACCTTGTCACTTGCCCGTTGAGTTAGAACACCGAGCTATGTGGGCTTTAAAGCAGCTGAATTTAGATTGGATAAAGCTGGTGTTTTAAGGAAGTTGCAGCTATCCGAGCTTGAAGAGTTACGAAACGAAGTATATGACAATGCTCGGATCACGAAGCACAGAACCAAGCTTTTTCACGATAAATACATTCACAGGAAAATTTTTGTCGTAGGACAAAAGGTTCTGTTGTATAATTCACGACTCCATCTTTTCCCTGGTAAACTGAGAACCAGGTGGTCAGGGCCATTCATTGTGCAAACTGTCTTTTCCCATGGTGCGATTGAGATTCTTGACCCGAATAATGGCAACAAATTCACTGTGAACGGTCAACGTCTTAAGCCATTTTTTACCACTGATTCCATGTCACACGACGTTCACGAATTGGGTCTTTGTGACCCAGTTTATTTGTGACATTTCCATCTGTATAGTTTCCCATGCATTTTCCTGCATATTATTTTGGGATCATATTTGTAAATATTTTCTTTTACACTTTTTGTAAATAAATTTTTTTTTAGGGATTTTTGCGCTTATTCAAGTTTCACATTCCTAGGAATTCTCTTTCTTTAGGATTCCTTTCATTTTCAAATTCCTTTGACCTAGGGTTGTAAATATTCCTTTGACCTAGGGTTAAATTTGGAAACCATTTTTCCCCCCCTTATAAATACTCTTTTTCACTTACCTTCCTCCCCCAAACGACAACTTCTCTTCAGATCTAAAAATTTCCTTCCACAGCCGACCTCCACAAAAATTCTGCTCCCCAGTTTTCTTGAAGCCGCCGCGCGCCTGCCGCAGCCCCGCCGCAATTCTGACATCTCAGGCGCACCGGCAAAGTTCAGACTGCCTGACTTCTTTCCCTGGAGACAGATAACGACCCATTCTTCCTGCAGCCGTCTCTGGTGCCCTCTGTGCACCTGTCTTTCGATTTCCCCCCACGTTATCCGGGGGTGGTTTGATCTCTTGTCCCTTGGTTCCTTTGCTCTACATTTTTACTGTTATTTATGGCCCCTAGCTTGTTTGTGGAGAGGGATTTCTCTATACTTTTGAATGATCAAGGGGGATTTGGGCATATATTTTTAGATCGAAACCGTGCGTGGAATTGGTATTCCTTAGTTTATGATAACAATGACAATGATGCCTATTATTGCCCTAATTTGGTCACCACATTTTACAACTCATTGGACCACGCATCTGTTAATCATAACACACAACAATTCACAGTTCATATGCCATATGGTGACATCTTTGTCACCATTCCACTCATTTCTGAAATCACTGATATTCCCATTCATCCCCATTATACTGACCCTTTGCCACTGGTTGATTACATGCCTCTCATGGGGGTCCGCTGCACTGAACAGGACCGTGGGCTCAAAGCCCAATCCACGTTTAGAAATGTACATTGCATTGGACGTTGGCTCCAACGCAATATTTTTGGACTTGATCATTCCACAACTTCAACAGGCCTGTGTTACAAATCATTCATGATCTAATGACTCATAGACACACGGTTTGTTTGAATAGGGCCATTTTCAACGCCATACTTGATAATTCCTCCCGCACTCGGGGTGCAAAATATTCTCATCCAGTCTTACTTACACGTCTATGTAGAAACTTCATACAAGACGCTGTATTTGACTCATTTGACCGAGTGTATGTTATACCTGAGAGACCCACCAGTTCATACACTGGTTGTTTACACGCCCTCTGGTCACCTCGTGCCCAACCTGAGGACATTCCTGTGGAGTCCTCTTCGGAGGAGAGTTTAGAGGAGGTAGATGAGCCCCAATTCTGGAGACAAGACCCACCAGCAGAACCAAGAGCCTTCATGTCCACCATCTGGAAGGGTATGAAGAAGATATTTAGGGGACAAGTGCGGCTTAGGAAGAAGGTAGAGGAGCAATCCTCTCGATTAGCTGGGATGGAGGCTGCGTTGAGGAGAACACAGTCGGCTGGACCTAGCACCACCTCGGGTCCAAAACGACAGAAGGAGTAGCTTTCTCCTTTACCTATTTCATGCATCATTTCATATCGCATACATTGAGGACAATGCATGAGATAGGTATGGGGGGGTAGATGCTAACATAGGATTTTTCACTTATAGGATTTTTCACTTTCTTTTATTTTATTTTTTTAGGTCTTTTTAGATTTTATTTTTCTTCTAGATTTTCCACTTTCTTTCTAGATTTTACTTTTCTTTTAGAAAAATAAAAGATTCATCTCAAAAAAAAAAAAAAAGAAGAAATTCTTTGATCCGTGTTTAAAGAATCTAACTTGAAATTTAGGGATTAAGGAAGCTCTAAATTAAGATTTTTAATTATAAGTTGAAAAGAGGAGTTTTGTTAGATTCTTAGATTAAGTAATAAAGGATTAGAAAAATTACTAGATTTTAATTCTTTCTTTAGATATAAACATTAAACATATTGAAGGATTGATCGAAGACTTTGTGATTTTATTTACATATATATATAATAAAAAAATATATAAAAAAAAATATATAAAAAAAAAATAATAATAAATACTTAGCCACTAACTAAGCTGGTTAGCCGTGCCTCAAGAAGCATTGCCGATCACGCCTAAAGGTGGTTAAGTCCTTAAATTCCTTCGTGGCATTTTTTACTCGAGACCTTAAACCCGAGGGATGTTTTCTCATCTGGTGCCCTAAGACCGTCTGGTTTGGGAGTCATCGGTTAAAGGATCGCTACAAGGGTAAACTAGAAAGCCTAAGGATGCTAAGGAAATGTAAATAAATAAACATTATAAATAAAAAAAAGAAAAAAATTGTTATATATATTAGTAAATAAATGAACTTAGTCTAAGAAAGATCCTTCATATTTATAGATGTATATATCCTAGGATTGATGCAAAATCCGGTTTTTGATCTTTTCCCTAAAATCTTAACCTAAGATGAAAACAAAACTCCAAATAGATACTTATAAGAGGAATGAAAAGTTTAGGGAAACCTGAAACCTATAGCTCAAGATAGAATCTTTAAAACATGGATCAAAATTTTCACTAACCCTTTTATTTTTCTTTATGGATTTTGTGGGTGCAATCCGCTGAAAACCCTCAGGAGACAACACTCCTCCTTTAGGGTAACCTAGAGGTTTAACGGCTTGTTGCACGTGCTCAGTGCAATCGTGTCACCTACGAAAGTGGTGTAATAAATTAGTTAGGATTTTATTTTCTTTTTTTCTTTTTGCTCGAGGACGAGCAAAAGCTAGGTATGGGGGTGTGATCGTTATACATATTTGCATATTTTACCACTTCCATACCATGCATATTATATATAAATATGTGATTTTTAACCCTTTTCTCTCTATTTTTACAGGCCCACAACTTAAAGAGAAAAAGCCCATTAATCACTTTAATTAGCAATAATTAAAGGGGTTAAATCAAAAGAGCCAAAGATTTGAAATTCGAATCCAGAGAGATCCGCGCGCCAACTGAAGACTCTAGAAGGCCACGTGGATAACAACTTCGCAACAGACTCACAACAGAAAGCTGTTAGCCAACGGTTTCCAAACGGCCGCGCCTTGCCGCCCGCGCGCGGCAATATCTGGGCCGTTGAGCCCCGGATTTTGTGCCAATGGCCAGGGTTCGAGAGGCTTCTAATGAATTGCTATAAATAGGTGGCCAGGGTCTGTGCGCAAGAACAGAGAAGAGAGAGAAGAAAATAGGGGAAAATTCTTGTATTTTTGTTTTCTCCTAGGTTTTTAGACTTCATCTTCTTCCTCCTAGAGATCTTGACAAAGTGAGAGAGAGAGTGTTGTTTGAGAGCTTGTACCAAGGAAGTGACATTCTTGTGGCCAAGGATTAATCAAAAGAGCTCCATTCATCTCTTTGCAAACTCTAGTATGCTTTACTTTACCTTTCTTTAATTTCTTGCTTTGATTCTAGTTCTTTTCTATTGCTTTAGTTCATTGCTTTACATAATGAATTGTAGCTTTGTTACTTTTGTAATGGAGAGCTAAATTCTTATTTCATGGCTAGCTAAAGACTTACCTAGCTAACTTCTATCTCTTTGGATGATTGCTTATCTTTTTACTTGCATAGTTAGAGTCTCTTTTGATTTCCAAGGAAGTATAGTTGCTTTCCCTTGGTAATGGCTTGTTAGAACTCTATATGACTCATGTGTGCCTAGGATATAGCCTTGTCAAGAACTAGAGCCTATGATTCAATATGAGGCTTCAAGCTAACAACAAGAGAACACTAATCTTCAAGAAGGAAACATCAATTGAACAAACATGCAAGTTATCTTTAATTGCCAATGAGTCAATACAAGGCAATCATGCAATCACCATTGAGTATAGCAAGTTAGCAATGAGGTAAAGTTAGCTAGCCATGTACCTTCTCAATTAAAAGTTTTCCAACACTTTCTTTTAGCTTTTATCTCTTTGCAACACACTTCACTCATTCTTGTAATTTCTTTTCCATAATGCACACCAATCCATCACTTTTTTCATGTTACTTCTTGCAATTGTGTAAATACATAGAAGACATTTCGTTTGCATTTCTTCACCATATACCGTAACGCTTTTATCGCTAGCTCTCCTTGAGAATCGACTCGGTATAGCTCTATGCTATAGCGGAGATTGGAAAGGATATATTGATCTTTGAATACATTTGTGGAGTGATCTAAGCACCAAGGTGGTTTCTAAACCTTCATCTCTTTGTAAAATATTTGTGCTAATACTCTACACAACTCTTTCCCAATCAAGCTCGTTGTAGAGGTGCGGCCTCGGCAAGCTAGTGTGCTTGCGGTGTGTAGTTCTTGCGGGAACGAGTGAAGGGACTAGAGTGTCCAAAGGAGTTCTAGTGTGAACTCACTTGTAAGTGTTACGGCACCGAGTGATCCGGTGGGATCGATTTATAGTGAAAATCCTTCATAGTGTTGAAGGTGGGGACGTAGAGCAAGTGTGCTCGAACCTCGAAACAATTCTCCCGTGTTTGAGATTGCTCTCTCTCTATCTCTCACTTGTCTTATATGTTGCATGTTCTTATTGTTCACATTCATTACTTGCTTGATATACTTGTGTTTAAATTGTTATATGCTTGGGGTTTGTTTGCTCACACTTGTATTTAACCAAGAAAGTCAAAGCGGCACCTCAACTCTTATCTAGAGGAATCTTGAGGATAGTCCATAGCCCTTCACGGGGAATTCGGCTACACTTTTAGGTTATACTTGGTGTGTTGTGCATAAGAATTTTTAGTTTGCATAAATAGTTTTAATTCCGCATTAATTCACCATTAGATTAGCTAGTCACCTATTCACCCCCCTCTAGGTGATTTCAATTTGTATCAGAGCCAAGTGCTCTTGATTTGGGTCTAACCACCTTGAGTTAAAGATCCTCATTTATAGCTAATCACAGTATTTGTACACACATATGGATTTCATGTCACCTCCCACATTTGACATTCTTAACATCCTAACTTGAAAAGTTAAGATGTCTATGTACCTCAAAGCCCTAGGCATTCATGTTTATTTTGCCACTATTAAAGATTCATATTGTTCAAATGGCAAATATCTTGAGGCTAATGCAAAAGCGATACATGCTTTAAAGTCAACCCTAAGTGATGATTATCTATGTAGGGTTTCTAATATTGATTCGGCTTTTGTAGTATGGAACACCATTATCTCCCTTGACAAACAAGAACAATACTATGCGGGAAGTGACTCGAATGTTGCAAGTGAGGCTTCCAACTTGTGCTACATGGTCTAAGGGATAACCCCCTTGATGTTAATACCGAATCCGAACTAGAAGAGGATGTTGATATGCCATATGATGAACTTGCATCTTTTTGTTAACAACTCCTTGAAAAGTATGACATGCTTAAAAAGGAAAATAAGAAAATGAAAAATAAATTTGATTCCTTGTTAAAAGAAAAAGATTCTTTCCAAACTAAATTAGAATGCATTTCAAAAGAAAACGAATTTTTGAAAAATGAGAATACTTCCTTATCTTCAAAATTGAATGATCTTTGTAAAGGAAATACCTCTTTGAAAAATAAGATTATTTTGGTGGAAAAGGAAAAGAAGTTGCTTTGAATGAAAATAACTCTTTGAAAAGGAAAGTTATTTCAAAAGAAAAAGAAAATGTTTCTAAAAAGAAAAAGAATGTTGATTCTCATTCTCATCATGCTTTTCATGCAACCATTCATAAAAATAAGATTAAATTTTTGAAAAATAGAATAGATTGTTTGAGCTCAACTTTGAGCAAATGTGCATTTAACCAATCTAGATTAGAAACCTTGTTTCAAAGGAAACAAACTCCACATGTTCATGCACATCACCCACAACATGCATATGCACACTTTGCACGTTATGATCACACTCATACACATATGCATGATAGAGTGTACAAGTGTATACATTGCGGCCACAAAGGCCATTCAACAAGATTTTGTTATGATTGAATAAATTCTTTAAATTTTACTAATAAGAATGTTTGGTTCCGAATAAGACTAACCCTCGTGGACCCCAAAGAAAATGGGTACCAAAATCCCCACCTTTTGTATTTGATGTAGGTGTGGGCTCTCACATGACGTGAGAGAGTTGGTGCCTTGGTGGTGGATGCATGGACTTGATGGACATACATTTGATGCACCGCTATCAAGGAGGTTTGATGGGACGACCACCACGTTTTGGAGACTTAGAGTATAGTTTTTACGTTTTGGTAACTATATCTAAACTCCTTTTTATTTACATGCTTTGATATATACATATGTGATTTAGTATGTTTTGTTTTATGATCATGTATTGTGCTTCATGTGGTAGATACTTGTTTAGATGTAGTTTTTATCAAAACTTATGTATATACGTGTATAAGTAGTGAGCAACATTTGATTCATATACGTTTGCACTTCATTGTTCGTTTGTACTCACTACATGCACATGTATAGCCTAGTTTTGAAGATTCACTCATTTACACTTGTTTTGATTATTTTCATGTTTTTGCTTCATGTATATGTAATCTTTTGTTCAAAACTAATAAATATACATGTATGCCCTTGAGTCACTTGCTTTCATGCAAATTACATTACGAACTCATTTTAGTTTGAGATATGTATGTATATTGTTAGTTTTGATAAATCATACATATACCTTGAAGTTTGTTTTTAAATAAAAAAATTTAATTTTCATGATTTTCATATGTTTGATGTGTTGAGCTTTATTAATTACTTTCATAAAAATGCTACTCACATGATTATGACGCACTCACATTTCATTTGTTTACTCATGACAATATTTTCATGAGATATTTTGAGCCTTATAGATTTCGAGTGTAAATTCTTGTGTTTTTAGCATGCTTCGTGGATACATATGATTTGATTTCATGTTTTTGAAAGATCTTTAACTAGTTTTTCAAAAATTATTTTAACTAGTTATTTATTCTTCATTTGGTAGTATTTTCAATACAACTATTTTTAAATCCTATTTTTTGAAACCCCTAACAACCCCTAAGGGCGGATGGATGGGCGACCATGCCTTGTATGCTCAAATTAAATATCTTTTATCATGTGCATAAAAAGGGTGGATCTTTACGAATTATACACTTGCTTTTCATCATATTTTCAATTGGTATTACAATTGATATTTTTTTGTATACTCATATTTTATTTTCTATATATGTATGCTTTAAATTTCAAATAATATCAATTTCTATTGGTATTTCATTTTCATACATATATATATGATGTGTTTGTGCTTAATTTAAGATTTATTTACATGTTTAAAGCACAAATTATGTTTATACTAAGCTTGATTTAAATCTATCTCAATTGGCACTTTAATAAGCTTATGCATTTTTTATTTTGTGTTTTTATTGATATCAAAATTTATAATATACTTCAATTGCTATTAATATGTTTCAATTTCCAATTGGGTTTAAATTTTATTTGGTATCAATATGTTTTACCTATTTGGTATCAAAAATTTACCATATATTTCAATTGGTATATATGTTTCAAAATATTTTCTTTCATTGATATAAAAATGTACAAGTGTTTCAATTTCAATTGGTATTACATATTTCTTACTTCATATGGTATCAAAATCTTGTGATATTTCAAATTGATTTGATGATTTAAGAAAAATTCAAAATTTGTATTTTTTATTTACAATTGGTAAAATGTTGTTCAAATGATATCTCAAAATTTGATTAAGAGATTTCAAAATTTGTTTAAGTAATTATTAAAATTTGTGTTAAAAATGTTTTGATATGTATTGTCTATACGCAAGGGGAGCTTAACGTCTCTTCTACATATAGATTCATGTTGAGTGTATCTTATATTAAAAAGGTTGACATCTCTTCTTTATGTGATATACATGTGTAAGGGAAGCTTCACATCTCTACTTATGCATTGCATATTATGCGTTATGTGAGTTAGGGCTTGTCATCTATTATTCATGTAATGCATGTATACAGGGAAGTTAACTTAGCGTCTTCCTCTTCATGAATGTATATCGCATATATATCTTTATTGTTGATTTGATTTTTACCCCTTTGTTGTTGATTGACAAAAAGGGGAGAAAGATTTTGAGTTTATATATGCATATTTGTGTTTTTGCATATATTGAGTTTAAGCATCTTATGTTTTTATAAAATGGGAAGAATGATTTTGAAAGTTTAAAGAAAAATGGGGGAAAGGTTTTTAGAAAAAAGAACTTTTGATGTTTCTCTCACCTTGTTGATGCATATATATTTGTTTAGTTTCACATGCTTCATTGCAATATCTATGTGTTTGTTGTTATGCAAGAGTTATGGGGGAGCTTCTGTGAAGCTTAATTTTAATCCATGCGTATATAACTCTATGAGTTTTGTCATCATCAAAAAGGGGGAGATTGTTGGCCCAAAGGCCCATCACTCTAGTTTTGATGATGATTAACTCATGTAGTTATAGTACTAATGATCTTGTATTTAATTAGTCTCAGATTTGTGATAAAGATCTTAGTTGGTGTTTAGCTTCAACAAAGGATTTAAAGTCAAGTTTTGGAGCTAGCACGTGATGATTCAAGAGCTTGTGCATCAAGACCACATCAAGTACTCAAGATGAGTCTAGCTCATTAGATCATGGTTTGGACCAAGCCAAGAAGATGAGAAGACTTCAAGTGAAGACCTTCAAGAGAAGACTTGTGTCTAGGTTTATTTTTGTTAAGATTTTATTTTTAGATAAAATGTAAAGGATAGAGTAGTTGGTGGATTGCTCAAGTATCATATACACTCACACACAAGATTTATATGAGCTTTCATAAAAGGATTTTCATTTGGGAAAAATACCGGGTTGGTTTTTGAACTTCATATTTACATATGTTTTAACCAAAACCATTTTAGAGCTTAATGTCAAAAACATAGATATTTCATCATATATGTGTAGTGGATCATATCCATACACTCTATGCTTTAAAAGTGTTTAAAATATCTTATTTTTGTATTTGAAGAAGTTTTGGAAAAATCTATTTGGAAAAATACAGATTTTGTTTTAAACCAAAATTTCTAAGTTATAAAAATAGTTCAAAATGTTTGTAACATGGTTTGATTTTTACTCAAACATGTTTGTATATCAAAGTATTTTACTGAACTTATTTTCGTAGATTTTTAAAGATTTTATGAGATTTTATTGAGGAAAAAAGACAAGTTTTTAATCCCTAAAAGATTATTTTTGACTTCTGCCAGTCAACTACACGGTCGACCGAGCCAGGAGTCGGTCGATCGGGCGGTCGACCGACGTGCACAAAACGTGCACGCCTTGTTTGGCTGGAGGGCTGGTCAACCGCCAGAGAGCTCTGCTCTCTGGAAATGGCCCCGGTCGACCGGGCGGTCGACCGGCAGAGAGTGTCTGCTCTCTGTATCCAGGTCACGGTCGACTGGCCGGTCGACCGCTGGCTCAACGGTCAGAAATCTGACCGTTGCCGGTCGACCGGGCGGTCGACCGACAGCAGTGCAGACTGCTGATTTGGACCCCAACGGCTAGTTTTTCTTAGCCTATAAATTGGGGCTTCCTTGGGCTGTTTTACACAAGATTTGAAGTGGGTTTTTGAGCTAGTTTTTCTTACTCTATTAAGTGTTTATCTCTACTTGTTTTAGAGCCAAATACTTTCATTCAAAAGGAGAGTTTATCAAGAGTTTTCAAAAGTGATTTCTTGTGTTTTTCACTACAAATTCAATCTTATTTTTCTCACACATACTTGAGCTTTTCATTGATATATCCATCCTATAGGAGACTTTTTGTAAGAGTGATTTTAGGTGATCAAAGTGTTGTGATCACCAAAGTTCTCATTCTTGCTTTGAGGAGGCAGACTTGCGAGTTCGCGATGTTTCGAGTTCTAGTAAGAAATCATTGTAGAGGTACAGCCTCGGCAAGCTAGTGTGCTTGCGGTGTGTAGTTCTTGCGGGAACGAGTGAATGGACTAAAGAGTCCAAAGGAGTTCTAGTGTGAACTCACTTGTAGGTGTTGCGGCACGAGTGATTCGGTGGGATCGGTTGTAGTGGAAATCCTTCATAGTGTTGAAGGCGGGGACGTAGAGCAAGTGTGCTCGAGCCTCGAAACAATTCTCATGTGTTTGTGATTGCTCTCTCTATCTCTCACTTATCTTATATCTTACATGTTCTTATTGTTCAGATTCATTACTTGCTTGATATACTTGTGTTTAAATTGATATATGGTTGGGGTTTGTTTGCTCACACTTGTATTCAACCAAGATAGCCAAAGCGGCACCTCAACTCTTATCTAGAGAAATCTTGAGGAGATAGTCCAGAGCCCTTCACGGGAAATTCGGCTACACTCTTAGATTATACTTGGTGTATTATGCATAAGAATTTTTAGTTTGCATAAATAGTTTTAATTCCGCATTAATTCACTATTAGATTAGCTAGTTACCTATTCACCCCCATCTAGGTGATTTCATAAGCTTCATAGAAGCTCCCCCTTAACTCATGCATAACAATAAACAATAAGATATTCAATGAAGTACATGAAACTAAACAAATATATATGCATCAACAAGGTGAGAGAAACATACAAACATCCAAAATTCTTTTTCAAAAAACTTTCTCCCCCTTTTGTTTAAACTTTCAAAAACATTCTCCCCATTTTATAAAACATAAGATGCATAAACTCAACATATGCAAAAACTCAAATATGCATATGTAAACTCAAAATCTTTCTTCCCCTTTTTGTCAATCATCAACAAAGGGGTAAAATAAAACAAATCAAGAATAAAGATATATATGCGATAATACATTCATGAAGAGGAAGACGCTAAGTTAGCTTCCCTGCATACATGCATTACATGAAGAAGGGATGACAAGCCCTAACTCACATAACGCATAATATACAATGCATAAGTGGAGATGTTAAGCTCCCCCTACACACGTGTATCAGATAAAGAAGAGATGTCAAGCTCCACAATACAAGTTACACTCAACATGAATCTATATATAGAAGAGATGTTAAGCTCCCCTTGCATATAGACAATACATATCAAAACATTTTTAACACAAAAATTGATAATACTTAAACAAATTTTGATACCATTTGAAATTGAAAATTTGATACCAAATGAAATTGAAACATTTATAACTTTTGATACCAATGAAAGAAAATATTTTATATTTTAATACCAATTGAAATATATGGTAAATTTTGATACCAAATAAAAGGTAAAACATTTTTGATACCAATTGAAACGGAAACCCAATTGAAATTGAAGCATATTGATATCAATTGAAGTATATTGTAAATTTTGATATCAAATAAATGGTACAATATGAAGCATATTTTGATACCAATTTAACTATCAATTGAAAATAATGAATAAGCTTATTAAGATACCAATTGAGATACCAATTGAAATCAAGATTTAAATCAAGTATACAAGACAAGCTTAGCATAAATATAATTTGTGCTTTAAACAAGTAAGACTATAGTAAATCAAGCACAATCAAAACATATATATGCATGAAAATGAATACCAATAGAAATTGATATTAGTTAAAAATTTGAAGCATACATATATAAGAAAACATATGAGCATACAAAATATATATCAATTGTGATACTAATTGAAAACGCAATGAGGATCAAGTGTATAGCTCATAAATAATCACCCTATTCATGCACATGATAAAAGATTTTCAATAGGCATACAAGGCATGGTCCCCCATCCGTCCGCCCTTTAAGGGTTGGAAGGGGTTTTAAAAAACAAGAATTTGAAAATATTTTAGCATTAAAAACACTACCAAATGAAAAATAAATAACTAGTTAAAATAATTTTTGGGAAAACTAGTCAAAGATCCTTCAAAATATGAAAACAAATCATATGTATCTCATGAATCATGCTAAAAACACAAGAGTTGACACTCGAAATCTATAAAGCTCAAAATTTCTCATGAAAATAATGTCATGAGTAAACAAATAAAATGTGAGTGCACAATAATTATGTAAGTAACATTTTCTATGAAAATAGTCAATTAGGCTCAAAACAAATATGAATATCATTTTATCAAACAAATATGAAAATCATAAAGATTTTATTTTTCATTTAAAAACAAACTTCAAGGTATATGTATGATTAATTCAAGGCTAACAATATACATACATATCCTAAACTAAATGAGTCCATAATGTAATTTGCATGAAAGCAAGTGACTCAAGGGTATACATGTGTATTTATTAGTTTTGGATAAGGATTACATATACATGAAGCAAAAACATGAAAATAGGCAAAACAAGTGTAAATGAGGAGATCATCAAAACTAGGTCATACATGTACATGTAATGAGTACAAATGAGCAATAAAGTGCAAACATATAGGAATCAAATGTTGCTCACTACTTTTACAAGTTTATATCTAAGTTTTGATAAAAATTACATCTAAACAAGTATTTACCACATGAAATACAAAACATGATTATTTTGTCATAACACTAAAACATGTTAAAGATCATCAAATATAAAAGCATGTAAACTAATGGAGTTTAGAGATAGTTACCAAACCATAAGAACTATATTCTAAGTCTCCAAAACTTGGTGGTCTTTCCACCAAACTTCCTTGATAGCGTTACATCAATTTGTATGTCCATCTAGCCTATGCATCCACCACCAAGACACCAATCTTCTCACGTCATGTGAGAGCCCACATCTACATCAAATAAAAGAGGTGGGGATTTTGGTACCCATTTTTTTGGGTCCACGGGGGTTAGCATTGTAAGAAACCCAAACATTCCTGTTAGCAAAATTTAAAGAATTAATTTTATCATAACAAAATTTTTCTAAGTGGCCTTTGCGGCCGCAATGTGTACACTTGTACAATCTAGTATGCACATGTGAATGAGTATGATCATGACGTGCAAAATGTGCATAAGTATGGTGTGGGTGATGTGCATGAACATGTGAAACTTGTTTCCTTTGAAACAAAGTTTTCAATTTGTTATGGTTAAATGCACAATTGCTCAAAGTTAAGCTCAAACAATCAATTCTATTTTTCAAAAATTTTATTTCATTTTTATCAATGGTAGTAGCATGAAATGTATGATCAACAATCTTTGTCTTTTTAGGAACATTTTCTTTTTATTTTGAAATAACTTTTCTATTTAAAGAGTTATTTTTTTGTAAAGCAATTTCTTTTTCTTTTTCCACCAAAATAATCTTATTTTTCAAAGAGGTATTTCCTTCACAAAGATCATTCAATTTAGAAGCTAAGGAAATATTATCCTTTTTCAAATATTTGTTTTCTTTTGAAAGCATTCAAATTGATTTTTAAGAGAATCATTTTCTTTTGAAATACATTCCAATTTATTTTGAAAAACGTCTTTTCTTTTATCAAGGAATCAAATTTATTTTTCATTTTCTTATTATCATTTTTAAGCAATTCATATTTTTCAAGAAGTTGTTGACAAAATGATTCAAGCTCATTATAAGACATACCAACATCCTCTTCTAACTCGGATTTAGAGTTTACCTCAAGGGGGTTATCCCTTGGACCATGTAGCATATGTTGGAAGCTTCACTTCCAACATCCGAGTCGCTCCCCGCATAGTATTGCTCTTGTTCGCCAAGGGAGACTATTGTGTTCCATACTACAAAAGTTGAATCAAGATTAGTAACCCTACATAAATAATCATCATTTAGGGTACTCTTTAATGCATGGATGGCTTTCGCATTAGCCTCTAGATTTTTGCCATTTAAACAATAAGACTCTTTAATAGTGACAAAATAAACATGAATACCTGGGGCTTTGAGGTACAAAGACATCTTAACCTTCCAAGTTTGGATGTTAAGAATGTCAAAGGTGGGAGGTGACATGAAATCCATGTGTGTGTACAAATGTTGTAATTAGCTATAAATGAGGATCTTTAACTCTAGATTGTTAGACCAAAAACAAGAGCACGAAGCTCTGATACCAATTTAAATCACCTAGAGGGGGGTGAATAGGTGACTAGCTAATCTAATGGTGAATTAATGCGGAATTAAAACTATTTATGCAAACTAAAAATTCTTAAGCTAAACACGCCAAGTATAACACAAGAGTGTAACCGGATTCCCCGTGAAGGGCTCTAAACTATCTCCTCAAGATTCCTCTAGATAAGAGTTGAGGTGCCGCTTTGACTCTCTTGATTGAATACTAGTGTGATCAAATAATTCCCAAGCATATAACAATTAGGCACAAGATATATCAAGCATATAAAGATAAAGGCAATATAAGCATGCAAGATATAAAGACAAGTGAGAGATAGAGAAAGCAATCGTAAACACAGGAGATTTGTTTCGAGGTTCGAGCACTCTTGCTCTATGTCCCCGCCTTCAACACTATGAAGGATTTTCACTAAAACCGATCCCACCGGATCACTCGGTGCCGGAACACCTACAAGCGAGTTCACACTAGAACTCCTTTTGACTCACTAGTCCCTCTCTTGTGCCCTCAAGAACAAACACATGCAAGCACGCAAGCTTGCCGAGGCCGCACCTCTACACCGAGTTCTCACTAGAACCTGAAACAATGCGAACCCGCAAGTCCGCCTCCTCAAATCAGGAATGAAGACTTTGGTGATCACAACACTTTAATCACCTAAAAACAATCTCACAATAACTCTCCTATAGGAATGATATAGCAATGGAAAGCTCAAGTGTTGTGAGAAAAACAAGGATTGATTTGGTGGTGAAAACTCAAGAAATCTCTTTTCAAAACACTCTTGAAAATCTCTCCTTTTGATATGGCAATTTTGGCTCTAAAACAAGTAGAGATAAGCACTAAAAGATGTATCAAAAACTAGCTTGAAAACCCACTTGAAATCTTGTCTAAAACAGTCCAAGAGAGCCCCATTTTATAGGCTCCAAAAATCTGCCCGTTGTAAGCCAACTCAGCAGCTCTGGCTGCTGACGGTCGACCGCCAACGGTCGAATTTTCGACCATTGGGAAGGTCAGTCGATCGGCCGGTCGACCGCCAACTGGGCAATGGCTTAGCGGTCGACCGTCCGATCGACCGAGCCATTTTCAGAGAGCAGACACTCTGGCGGTCGACCGGCCCAACCTGTGCATGTTTTGTGCACGTCGGTCGACCGCCCGGTCGACCGACCTCAGGTCGACCGACCTCAGTCACGGTCGACCGTGTGGTCGACCGGCTGAAGGCCAGAAAAACAATTTTGGGGATTTAAAAATTTGGCTTTTTACCTTTAATAAAATCCCATAAATTCTCTAAAACTCTACAAAAATAAGTTCAGTATTATACTTTGATATACAAACATGTTTGAGTAAAAATCAAAACATGTTACAAACATTTTGAACTATTTTTGTGACTTAGAAATTTGGCTTAAAACAAAATCTGTATTTTTCCAAATTGATCTTTCCAAAACTTCTCTAAATACAAAAATAAGATATTTTAAACACTTTTGAAGCTTAGTGTGTATGGATATGATCCACTATACATATATGATGAAATATCTATGTTTTTGAAATAAGCACTAAAATGGTTTTGGTTAAAACAAATGTATATATGAAACTCCAAAAATCAAAACGGTATTTTTCAAAACGAAAACTCTTTTATGAAAACACATATAAATTTTGTGTGTGAGTGTAAATTGTTGGCCCAAAGGCCTTCCACTCTAGTTTTGATGATGATTAACTCATGTAGTTATGTTTACTAATATTCTTGTGAGTTTAAGTTTCAGATCTATTAGCAAGATATTAGTTGGTGATTAGCTTCTACAAGGAGTTTAGAAGCTTCACAAGTGATTTCAGGGCTCAAGCTTCAAGATCACACATTGCCTAGCCCATGGATGGAGTTTTGGAGCAAGTCTACTTGAAGATGGAGATCGTCAAGAAGACTTAGGTATCCATAGTTTAGATAGTGTGTTTAGATCCATTTGTAAAGCTTAGTATAGTTGAAATGCTCAAGTGCACTTAACACACACGTTTTATGTTTGGTTTTTTGTTTTCATGAATAGTTGATCGAAACAAGTTTAATTGATATATGTATAGTTGTTTCATTCTATACATGCATGCTTAACTTTTAAACAAACTTATTTTGACTTTCCTATTCATGTATTGAAAAATCAAGTTTGATAAGAATGCAAGTGTTGGTTTTTGATAAAACTTGTAAGACACAAAAATGATTGAATATGTTGATATATGTCTTGAAATTTTTATCACAAGTGTGTTTATCAAAGTAAAATGATAAAACAATTTTTATGGTAATTTTAAAAGAGATAAAAGATTTTCTAAAATATTTTTAACATGTGTTTCTGTCCCAGAACAGTGGCTGACAGGCCAGGTCGGCCGACCGCACGGGTCGACCGCACCAGAGGCCGGTCGACCCTTGGGGTCGACTGACGTGCACAAGCCTGTGCACGTTTGGCAGCCACAGGGACGGTCGGCCGGGCGGCCGACCGGACCTGAGAGCAGTGCTCTCTGTCTATTTGGGTCGACCGGGCGGTCGACCGGGTTGCCCCAACGGTCACATTTCTGACCGTTGGCGGTCGGCCGGGCCGGCCGACCGTTAGCCTGTCAGGCTGCCAGATCAGCCTAACGGCTAGTTTTCTGATGGGCCTATATAAACCCCATTTCTTTGGGATTTTGGCTAAGATTTTTAGAGCTAAAATTTCCTGACTTCTTCAGTGTTTTAAACAAGTTTTCAAAAGAGTTTTAAGTGCCAAAAGATCAATCTTATTTGTTTTGAGTGTTTTGTTTATTTCAAAGAAATTAGGGTTTTGGAAATTAGTTTTTGAGCTAAAATTTATATATCATTTTTGGTGTTTTCCCAAGAGAATTTCTTTGATCAAAACACTTGTTTTCCACACTTGAGCTTATCATCTATCCTAATCTATTTAGGATCTTTTGTTTGTGGAAAAGAGAGTTTGTGGTCTTTGTAACCACTTGTTGTAAAACCCTTGCTTTGATTGGGTTGCTCCCTCTTTGGTAGAGGTTGAGGATTGTTGTTTACTCCCTCTAGTGAGAGGTGGAGCTGGTTATTGTTTGCTCCCTCTATTGTGAGGTGGAGCTTGGTGGTTGTAAACCCTCTTCGGTAGAGGTGTTGGTTGTTGTTTGACTACGGGCCTACCCCTCGGTTGTGAGGCGGTGTTTGAGAGAGGAGTTCGATACTCCTTTGTTGTAACAAATCCTTCTCGGTGAAGGTTCCCTCGGTGGGAGATAATGGATTGAAAATCCTACACGGTGGTGTAGGCGGGGATGTAGAGGTAGGGGCTCGAACCTCGAAACATATCTTGTTGTTAGCGTTTGATCCATTGTCTCCTAACTCTCTCTTATTTATTTATGCAAAGCATCATTCATTATTCATATCATACATTGCTTGCATTGTACCTTGCATATTTCATATTGCTATATCTTGTGTATGCTTGGTTGTTTGTGTGTGCCTCACTTGTACTTAACCGCAAGAGCTTCACATAGCACCTCAACCCAGATTTAGGGGAATCAAGAGGAGTTAGTCTAGAGCCCTTCACGGGGAATTCGACTGCACTTGTGTGTTGTATTAAGTGTGTTGCAAGCATTGTTTTAAGCTTCCGCATTTAGAGCACTTAGTTCACTAGATTAGTACTTGCACCTATTCACCCCCCTCTAGGTGTTTTTCAATTGGTATCAGAGCCTACGCTCCTGATATTAGGCTTAACAGCCTAGTAGTGAGATCCATTTGTTTGCTAATCTATTGTTTGCATTTGCTTGCTTGCACACTCACATAGTTTACCATGGACTTCATGACCCCACCTAGTTTTGACCCTTCCAACATTGTTGTTTGGAAGTACAGGATGTCCATGTACCTAAAGACCCTAGGTTTGCATGTTTTCCTTGCTGCTACCAAGAGATGTTATCTTGGTGACCGCAAGCATATAAGGGCAAATGCACAAGCCCTTGAGGCCATTAGAAGCACATTAAATAAAGAATATCTTATGCTTGCTTCTAACTTTGATTCCGCATTTGCAGTGTGGAATATGTTGACAACCACCACCACCTCCAAGCTTCAATTGCCAATTCAACC
This sequence comes from Agave tequilana, assembly GCA_038442645.1. Classification (NCBI taxonomy): domain Eukaryota; kingdom Viridiplantae; phylum Streptophyta; class Magnoliopsida; order Asparagales; family Asparagaceae; genus Agave; species Agave tequilana. The sequence continues at coordinate 42,186 of JAVJIF010017911.1, forward strand.
GGAGGAGTCTAGTGGAGAATCCGATTCTCAATACTTAATGGTCCAAGGGAATGACTCCCTTGAGGTACAATCGAAAACTCAACTAGATAGTGATGATTGTGCTAGTTCTTCAAATGACTTTGTTGATGCCCATGCTTTAAATGAAGAACTATCAATTGTTTGTGAAAAAATTGATTGAAAAATATAACGTTTTGAAAAAGAAAAGTCTAGGAATTGTTAATGAAAATAAAAGTTTACATTCTAGACTTAACAATGTTTTGCAAGAGAAGGTTGAGATTTATAATGAAAGGGATTCATTGAGATCTCAATTAGAACTTGCACTTAAAGAAAATGAGTTTTTAAAATCTAAAAATGATTGCCATGTTATTTTGAAGAAAATGAAAATTTGTCTTCAAAAGTTGATTTTGTTTTAAAAGAGAATGTTGCTTTGAAAAATAAAATTATTTCTATTTCAAATGAGTTGAATGTTTGTTTAGATAAAAATATTGTTTTACAAAATAAGATTGATGCACATGTTTGCCATGCTAGGGTAGTACCACACACTTCACCTATTGCATGCCACACTTCTTCTTTGATCAACAATGATATATCCATGCTTAAGAAGAGTGTAGATTGTTTGGGCTCCACTTTGAGCCAATGTGTTGTTGGGCATACACGATTGGAATCTTTGTTTCGAAAGAAACAAGTTCCATCCATTCATGCACACCCTCCACGGCATACACATGCTCCTCACGGACACACCCATCACATGTATGCTCATGTGTACACTTGTACACATTGTGGACGTATGGGCCACCTTGCTAAATTTTGTTATGATAGATTACATGTTTCAAATTTAGCAAAGAAGTTTGTTTGGGTTAGAGAAAGTACTAACCCCCATGGACCCAAGAAGATATGGGTACCAAAGACCACCCCTCCTTTATTTGATGTAGGTGTGGGCTCTCACATGACGTGAGAGTGATGGTACCTTGGAGTGGATGCGTTCCGTACTTAAAGGAAATCAATTGGATGCATCACTTTCAAGGGATGTTTGGTGGAGAGGACCACCATGTTTTGGAGACAAGGAGAGTTGCCTTCTAGGTTTTGGTAACGATCCCTAACTCCTATTTATTGTTTACATGCTTTCCATGTTTATCATTCATAGCATGTTTTGATGTTTATTGATTACTATGAAAATGTCATGCTTATTAGATTAGTGATATACATGTTTAGTTATTTTGAGACACCCATGTTTAATATGGATAAATTTTTTTTGTGTTCTCACTATTTGGTTGCTATTACGTATATCATAGTTCTAATAACATGTGGATATTCATATTAATCATGTTTAAGATTTATCATGATGATTTTTATTACGTTTTGTTTAATGCTTCATGATTTGAATATTTGTTTAGATGTTAGTTTTCATTAAGACTAGGATATATACTTATGCGTATAGTGGGTAACAAATAGATCTATATATGTTTGTGCTTGATCGCTTATTTGAACCCATTAGATGTGCTAGTATAGTCTAGTTTTGATGATTCATGCATTTTAAACTTGTATTCCCATTTTGGTTTTGTTTTGTAGATCATGTGTTTTACATTTCATGTATATGTGCATTTTTGCCAAACCTTAAGTTATACATGTATACCCTTTGAGTCATTTGCCTTTCATGCAAATTTATATATATGGACTCAATTGTGTTTAGGGATATGTATGTATACTTATTGTGTTGACAATTCATACATATACCTTGAAATGAAATTTGTTTTGGTGAAAATTTAGTTTTTCTTGATTTCGTGTTTATTTGTTTAACTTCATGTATATGTCTATTTTATCCAAATTATTATTATAAATATACATCCTTTTTGAGCCACGTGCCTTAATGCATATATTTTGTGGACTCGGTGTGTTTTGGATATGTATGTATGCTTTAGTTTGTATAAGACATACATATACCTTGAAGATTAAATAATTTTGATGATTTTCATTGTTTCAAGGAATTTTAAGCTTAATTGGAAATTTCATAATGCCATGTTACACATTACTTGTACACTCATCATCTTTTAAAATATTTCTCATGAGTATGTTTTCATGAGCATGTATGGACTTTATTGAATATTGAGTGTTTTTAAGTGCTATGTGATTACATGTGTTTTATGAAAATTATTCTTAGTTTATTCCTTGCTTGAAGGATTTTGTACTAGTTAACAAAAATTTCCATTTTAACTAGTTCGTCTTCTTCATTTTGATATGAGTTATACCATGCTTTTATTGTTATGTCAATTAGTATCATTGAACTCTTTAATTGGTATCAATCTTGATTCTTTTGTATACTCATATGTGTTTATGTATGTATGCTTTCATTTCAATAGTATCAATGTCTATTGGTATCTATTTTTTTTTTCATACATATATGTTTTATTTATGCCTACTATATTCCTATATCTTAGAGCACAAATATTTGTTTGTGCTAAGCTTGAAAACCTTAATGATTATCCTATTTCAATTGATTACTTTTAAATTGGTATCAAGCCTACGCATTGTTTTAGTTTGTATTTCATAAAGGGGGAGAAAAATTTGACTTTCATATTTCAATTGGTATTGGATTTCCAATCCCACACTTTATGATTGAAAATTTGATGTTTATCTTAAGCATATAATATCACAATCAAAATTGTTTATATGGCTTAAAAAGAAAAATACTATCTTTTGATATCAAGATGTTCATTTGAATATGTTTTAAAATGGTATCTCAAAATTTTGTTTTTTAAAGAAAATATATTCAAAAGTTTTGATTTACATTGCCTATATGCAAGGAGAGCTTAACATCTCTTCTACATATAGATTCATGTTGAGTGTATCTTGTATTAAGGAGCTTGATAACTCCTCCTTATGCGATACACGTGTGTAGGGGGAGCTTCACATCTCTCCTTATGCATTACATAATATGTGTTATGTGAATTGGGGCTTATCATCCCTTCTTCATGTAATGCATATGTGTAGGGAAGTTAACTTAGCGTCTTCCTCTTCATGAATGTATATCGCATATATCACTTATTGATTGTTTTATGTTCACTTTCAATTGGTATCAAGATGTACTTCATTGACATATATGTTTCATTTGGTATCTTAATTGAGTGTACATCTTATGATTTGTTATTTACCCCTTATTTACATCATTTGTGTTTTAGACAAAAAGGGGGAGAATAATTTTTTTTAACCCTTTGTTGTTTCCTTGAATAGAACAAAAAGGGGAGAAGGATTTGGATTTATATGCATGTCTTTGTATGCATTTATTTAAAAAAAAGGGAAAAGTTTTATTCATTTAATTGGTATCTAGAACACTTTTCACATTTCATTGGTGTCTAGAACATGTTTTGTTGATAGAAGAATTTGTTTATGTTTTGATTTTGTTTTTACCCTTTTGTTGATGATTGACAAAAAGGGGGAGAAAGATTTTGAGTTTATATGCATGCTTATGTTTTTACATATATTATGATTTTAATTGGTATCTAGAACATGTTTATTGTGAATATTTCATTTGGTATCTAGAACCTTTTATTGTTTATGCATATCCATGCATTCATGTTTAATATTCATTGTATATTATGTTTATTTGCTTATGCATGAGTTAAGGGGGAGCTTCTTTGAAGCTTAACTTTAATTCATGCATATATAACTCCATGAGCTTTGTCATCATCAAAAAGGGGGAGATTGTTGGCCCAAAGGCCTTCCACTCTAGTTTTTATGATGATTAACTCATGTAGTTATGTTTACTAATATTCTTGTGAGTTTAAGTTTCAGATCTATTAGCAAGATATTAGTTGGTGATTAGCTTCTACAAGGAGTTTAGAAGCTTCACAAGTGATTCCAGGACTCAAGCTTCAAGATCACACATTGCCTAGCCCATGGATAGAGTTTTGGAGCAAGTCTACTTGAAGATGGAGATCGTCAAGAAGACTTAGGTATCCATAGTTTAGATAGTGTGTTTAGATCCATTTGTAAAGCTTAGTATAGTTGATATGCTCAAGTGCACTTAACACACACGTTTTATGTTTGGTTTTTGGTTTTCATGAATAGTTGATTGAAACAAGTTTAATTGATATATGTATAGTTGTTTCATTCTATACATGCATGCTTAACTTTTAAACAAACTTATTTTGACTTTCCTATTCATGTATTGAAAAATCAAGTTTGATAAGAATGCAAGTGTTGGTTTTTGATAAAACTTGCAAGATACAAAAATGATTGAATATGTTGATATATGTCTTGAAATTTTTATCACAAGTGTGTTTATCAAAGTAAAATGATAAAACAATTTTTATGGTAATTTTAAAAGAGATAAAGGTTTTCTAAAATATTTTTAACATGTGTTTCTGTCCCAGAACAGTGGCTGACAGGCCAGGTCGGCCGACCGCACGGGTCGACCGCACCAGAGGCCGGTCGACCCTTGGGGTCGACCGACGTGCACAAGCCTGTGCAAGTTTGGCAGCCACAGGGACGGTCGGCCGGGCGGCCGACCGGACCTGAGAGCAGTGCTCTTTGTTTATTTGGGTCGACCGGGCGGTCGACCGGGTTGCCCCAACGGTCACATTTCTGACCGTTGGCGGTCGGTCGGGCCGGCCGACCCTTAGCCTGTCAGGCTGCCAGATCAGCCTAACGGCTAGTTTTCTGATGGGCCTATATAAACCCCATTTCTTTGGGATTTTGGCTAAGATTTTTAGAGCTAAAATTTCCTGACTTCTTCAGTGTTTTAAACAAGTTTTCAAAAGAGTTTTAAGTGCCAAAAGATCAATCTTATTTGTTTTGAGTGTTTTGTTTATTTCAAAGAAATTAGGGTTTTGGGAATTAGTTTTTGAGCTAAAATTTATATATCATTTTTGGTGATTTCCCAAGAGAATTTCTTTGATCAAAACACTTGTTTTTCACACTTGAGCTTATCATCTATCCTAATCTATTTAGGATCTTTTGTTTGTGGAAAAGAGAGTTTGTGGTCTTTGTAACCACTTGTTGTAAAACCCTTGCTTTGATTGGGTTGCTCCCTCTTTGGTAGAGGTTGAGGATTGTTGTTTACTCCCTCTAGTGAGAGGTGGAGTTGGTTGTTGTTTGCTCCCTCTATTGTGAGGTGGAGCTTGGTGGTTGTAAACCCTCTTCGGTAGAGGTGTTGGTTGTTGTTTGGCTATGGGCCTACCCCTCGGTTGTGAGGCGGTGTTTGAGAGAGGAGTTCGGTACTCCATTGTTGTAACAAATCCTTCTCGGTGAAGGTTCCCTCGGTGAGAGATAGTGGATTGGAAATCCTACACGGTGGTGTAGGCGGGGATGTGAGCTAGGGGCTCGAACCTCGAAACATATCTTGTTGTTAGCGTTTGATCCATTGTCTCCTAACTTTCTCTCTCTTATTTATTTGTGCAAAGCATCATTCATTATTCATATCATACATTGCTTGCATTGTACCTTGCATATTTCATATTGCTATATCTTGTGTATGCTTGGTTGTTTGTGTGTGCCTCACTTGTACTTAACCACAAGAGCTTCACATAGCACCTCAACCCATATTTAGGGGAATTAAGAGGAGTTAGTCCAGAGCCCTTCACGGGAATTCAGCTACACTTGTGTGTTGTATTAAGTGTGTTGCAAGAATTGTTTTAAGCTTCCGCATTTAGAGCACTTAGTTCACTAGATTAGTACTTGCACCTATTCACCCCCCCTCTAGGTGTTTTTCATAAATGTACTTGAGCAATCCACTAACTAATCTATCCTTTACATTTTATCTAAAAACAAAATCTTACTAAAAACAAATATAGACACAAGTCTTCTCTTGAAGGTCTTCAGTTGAAAATTTTCTTCTCCTTCTTGACTTGGTCCAAACCTTGATCCAAAGATGTAGACTCCTCTTGAGTTCTTGATGTGGTCTTGATGCGCAAGCTCTTGAATCAACACATGCTAGCTCCAAAACTTGACTTTAAATCCTTTGTTGAAGCTAAACACCTACTAAGATCTTGATCACAAATCTGAAACTAATTAAATACAAGATCATTAGTACTATAGCTACATGAGTTAATCATAGAGTGAAGGGCCTTTGGGCCAACATATATATATATATATATATATATATATATATATATATATATATATATATATATATATATATATATTATATATATATATATATATATATATATATATATATGTTGAAGATCAGTGTTTATGGATAATTATGTTGGATATATGCATATTATTGAGATGCATGCTTGGAACTTATAAGTAGGTCGATGTTGGCTGAAATCTATAATTTATATTAGGACAGACTCTAATTTTAGAGGAAATGCTGCTGAAATTTTTAATGATGAATAAGATTTCTATCGGATTGGATTCGATTAGAGCAATTCGGAGATTTATTATCTGAGACCGTTATAGGATCCATCAATTTCAAATTTATCTTAACCCTAATCTCTAACCCATGAACCCATCAATTTCTCATTTATCCAAATCTTAATTCTTTCTCTAACCCATAAATCCATCCATTTTTCAGTTACCCAAAATTCTGATGATGTTGGGTTTATTTCCATTCGTGTGATTTGAATCTATGAGATGTTTAAATGAGTTTACTTTTATTATCAAAACTCTAAAGATATGAATTATGAAAATTAGGATTATGAGGTTAGAGGTGAAAAGTTTGCGGGTGAAGAAAATGAAGAAGTGGGTGAAGAAGACAGAAGCAGGTATGGACCTGTTATGGCTATTAATTCCAAAAATTAAGATGTTAGTTAACTACGGAGAGTATTTTAGTCACAAAAATTGATAATTATCATCATGTATTAAAGCTAGCGGAAGTAAGTGTTTGAGAAAATTAAAATGAGTTGGGGTTCCGTGAGAGCAAAAATAAATAGAGCGGTTTAATAAGAATGATCTAAAATGTAGAGGGCTTTAGTAAAATTTTACCCAATTAATTAAGCTGTAGGAATTCACCCACCCACCCACTCACTCATTCTCTCTTGCACAAGACACTATGAACACAATGACAGAACAGATGACTGTAAGACAACAGAAAGTTAAAGAAAGAGTAACTCAGACTCAGAGATAATGCATAAAGCAACCATGCCTCTCTCTCTCTCTCTCTCTCTCTCTCTCTCTCTCTCTCTCTGTGTGTGTGTGTGTCTGTGTGTAGCCACACCCAACGGACACATTAGATCAAGTTAGAGCCTATAGTAGACAGATTCTCTTTATCTCACTCACACATCACAATTTGATAACACACAAACACAATGACATGGTACTGCAAAAGAAAAGAAAAAGGAAAAGGTAAAGAAATGATAAAAAATTGCATCATCTTCCACAGTAAGTGGACACCTCAGTTTAAGCTGATAATTATCTTAATGAACCTTGTTAATAACAGTACATTATAACTAACTTAGATAATAAACTCCTAACTATAGATCTCTTTAAATTATAAAGTAAATAAATATAATTAGTTTGAGTCTTAACTTTGATCTTAACTAATAAACCATGTCAACATCATCACCATTCCCATCCTCATCAACGTCATCTCCTTCTCCTTCCTCCTCTTCTTCCTCCTCATCCAAAATCACGGACTCCACGATGTGCGGCGCGTGCCCTCCGCCGAACGATCGGACGTGATCCTTCAAGCTCCTCTTGTGCTTGAAATCAGAGCCGCAGATGCAGAACCACAGTTTCCCGCAGTTCTTCTCATGAGTCCTCCAGTCTCCCCTCACGGCAAAGGCCTTGCAGCAGCGCCGGCACGCGAAGGGCCTCGCCCCGTGCTTGCGCTTGTAGTGCGTCTGCAGGGTGCGGAAGTCCTTGAGGGGGCGCGACCGCGGGTGGTCGATGTTGTTCCTGCACCCCTCGGCGCAGCAGTAGCACGGCAGCCTCATCAGCGTCGGCGATGTCATCTTTAGGCTTGTCGCCCCGCGGAGAGACTCCGAGCCCTTGCGGTACTGGGAGCCATGCCCCCACATGTGCATCTGGTGGCCATTGCAATTGGTTAGGGTTTTCTTTGTGCACATATCATTGTAACCCTAGTTAGGGTTCACATAGAAGCAAAGCAAGTGAGAAGTGGAACATTAATTAGGGCTTACAAAGTGCAAAGAAAACAACTAGCTAGCTCGAAATATTGTAACTTTTTCATAATTGTGGAAACCTCTAAAGTTGCACTTTTCCGTGGTAGCATCTTCAAATTTTTAATTTAAAGACTGCATTGATGTTCTTGAGACTTCCTCTCTAGCTAACAAATTTATTTTCTAAATGAATTCTCTAACCCTTTGGCAATGCGAGCATTCATGGTACATTTTGTGTTAATTAAAATCACAAATAAGGAAGGGGATAAGGTATACATACAAATGAATCTGACTTATAGTAACCTTTAATTAGAAATAATTCACTTTTGGATTAATTTTAGAAATAAATAGTCAACAAATTTCTTTATTTGTATCTTCACTATCTGAAAGTCTTCCATAAATGTTGCCCTAGCTTCAATAAAATGGGATAAAAAAGATTTAATTTCTTGGGTTTAGAAATAAATAGATCAACAAGTTTCTTGCTTTGAATCTTCACTAACTAAAAGTGACCCATAATTGTTGTTCTAGATTCCCCCTCCAGGGGGCAAAAAAAGTAAAATGAAATAAAAAAATATTTTGCTTGCATACTGTTGAAGAGCTAAGACAAAACAATTAGGGTTTACGCCAAGCTAGAGCTGATAAAACTCCAAGTTAACTACTATTAATGATTGAAAGACCTGCATATTGTTGAAGCGATTGAACGTCTTGTTGCACACGGCGCAAGAGAACTGCGTGGCCCCGACAAGGATCTCGGCCGCAGACGGGATCCAGTACTGGCTCGGCGCGGCATTGCCCCTGGCACTCCCCGCCGCAGCCCCGTCTGGGGGGCCGATGGAGAGAGCAATGGTCACGTTTGCATCGCTATCTTCATCGTGATCCAACACAACTCGCTTCGGCACTGAAGGGGAAGAGAAAGCAGATGAAGATGACGGTGCACTGGATGAATGAGTGGTGCTTCGATTTTGTTGGCCTGGTGGCCAAAGAGTGAGGAGAAGCACTGACGAGTGATCCTCCTCCTCCTCTTCTTGGTGGTGGTGGTGGTGAGTTGAAGAGAGCATGACAGCTAGTAGTAAGTAGTACAAGGAGAGCTCCCAAAGGAGATGAAGGTCCCTATGGGCCTATTTATACTGAGAGAGCAAGGGAAGAGAGAGATTGTTGAGTGAATGATTGAGGCAGGGGTCAGAGAGAGAAAGAGACAGCGAGAGAGCATGCACGTGGAGTGAATGGGGAGAGGGGTTTTGGCGTGATACGGGAGGGGAGGGGACAAGAGACCGGCAAAGGAGGAGAGGTGTGGAGTGGGGCCCACATGGAGGGGGTCTTCGGAGCGGGCCCGCTCGTTTCCCAAACTCTCCTTTTCTTTTTCTTTCTCTGTCTCTCTCTGTCTCTCTCTCTCTCCCCTCGCTCTCTCTCCCCTGAGTCATGGATTCATGTATCTATATCTTTTTCATTTGCCTTTTTTGGGCGCATCCCACTTCAACTTTAGTCCTCTCTCTCTCTCTCTCTCACACGCGCAGATACCCATGGAGAAGGTTCAGATCCAATGTGGGTCTAGAAGTAGGGGAATTGGCTGCAGCATGGATGGCCATGTTGTGCTGCAAGCACAAACACTACATTGATGGTCGTTGATTAGGTAGCTTTTTTCTATTTTATGAGTCTCTCTTTGCTGTAAATGTTCGTTGCTGGCGACGTAAGTTGGCGCTAACAGTTAAATTGATAACTGACAACATCAATGAATAACAAAGATGATAATATTGGTTCGATGGTTAATAAATATGACCGTGTTATGAAAATTTCAGAGTTCAAACCATAAAAAAGAGATTAAAAAAAAGATAGAAAAACAAATAAACGTATTGTTTGTTCACGTGTAAATTTTAATTAAGTTCTAATTAAATTGCTACGTGAGTTTACATCAAAGGAGATTGGGATGGCTCCAGTAACAAAATTCTTTGACTCTAATTTATGATCGCGATCGAGGTAGCAATAAAAGAAAGAGAGTAAAAGTCTTGTGAGTAAGAAGTGAAATGAATGTCACAAATTCAAGATATGTCACATAAGAGTATTTTTTCCCCCCAAAAAACAGAAAGTTCCCGTTCATTTTGTTTAAACAAAGAAATTAACCTTGTTCTTATAATTAGTTCATCCAAAAAAGAAATCTCTAGATCAATGAACACAAATGTTTGGGCTTGCGTATGTGTACATGGAAGGGAAAGAAAGTATGTTCTACTGAATCCATATAACATACAATATTATATAGTTGAGCTCATATAATATTGTATACAATATTATATATCAATTATTAATAATTACATACAAAAGGTTGTGCTTCTGAAAAGACACACCTTTCTCCATTATAAACTTTTTTGTGTTTATTTATAGTTTGATATGTGGTTCAAATGGTGTTACATGACTAGGGTTGGCGAGCAATCATGTAAGAGACCACCCAAAAATGGTCATATGGTTCCCAATCATAAAATGATGAATCACGAGAGTTTTGGTTTCCACATGTAATAAAAGGTTTTGAAGTAGAGTCTGTCATGTGATGAGGACCTGAGGTCATGTTAATTTTTAGCTTTTTTCCTTTTATTTTAAACTTATGTTGTCAATATGTACCCTCTATTTCTTTATAAAAACTTATTACATTTTAACCTCTCACTCACATTTTATCCCAAATCCCCACTCTTCATAATTCTTCATGTGTTACACTTAGATTTGGCATTGGAGCCTGATCTGGATTTTTAGATTTAGATTCTTAAAATTATATTCAAAAATCTGACATTGAATCCGATAATTTTATATTTTAATGTTTTATTCTGTTTTAGTTTTATTAACTATTGACACTCTGAAAAGAAAAACGCCAAGGCAGCTCTGCAGCCAGTCTGAATGATGTTGAACTTGTCGACACTTCTAAAAGACAAGTCACAGACAGACTGAAAACCTGTTCATCCCTGATGGACAAACTAATGACTTGGACTCTACTGATCCAGTGAAGCAGATAGTGAATCATGCATTTGCTTCTAAAGAAGCCCAAAAGGCTAACATTTAGCTTCACAACAAGCTCAGAATAGCTCTGCTGTGGGCTCCTTTCTCAGCTTCGCTTCCGAAGCTAACCTATCAAAGAGCCAACTTTTGGCTTCGCTGCAAGCTCTTTTTTAGCTTCACTGCAAGCACTTTTTAGCTCCGCTGTGAGATCCCTTTTCAGCTTCGCATGAAGCTTAGCTCCGCTGCGGGCTTTTATGGTCATTTTTGACCATTTGAAAATCTCAGCACGAGATTAATGTGATAAATATCACTTTGAATAGTTAATTGCCATGATTTTTTTACTCCTTAATTGGTTGGAGAAGATCAAGGGAAATCTCTTACTTAATGGAGCAAATCATGGGATTTGGTGTAATAACCCGAAGCCACTTGGCTAATTAGCTTCGCATACGGGTTTCCAGCTTCGCTCAAGCTAAATTTAGCTTCGCAGCGAAACTATTCTAGCTTCAGGTGCGAAGCTAGACTGGATCATTGTGCTGATTTTTAGAGGAGTACCCATCACTCTAGTTTTGATGATGATTAACTCATATAGTTATAGTACTAATGATCTTGTGTTTAATTAGTATCAGATATTTGATCGAGATCTTAGTTGGTGTTTAGCTTCAACAAAGAATTTAAAGTCAAAGTTTGGAGCTAGCACGTGTTGATTCAAGAGCTCCCACGTCAAGATTGCATCAAGTACTTAGTAGGAGTCTAACTCATTGGGTCAAGGTTTGAACCAAGTCAAGAAGGAGAAGAAGACCTTTAAGAGAAAATTTTTAAGAAAACTTGTGTCATGTTTGTAACTGTCAAGATTTTATTTTTAGATAAAATGTAAAGGATAGATTAGTTGGTGGATTGCTCAAATACATATACACTCACACACAAGATTTAAATGTGTTTTCATAAAAGAGTTTTCATTTTGGAAAATACCAGTTTGGTTTTTAAGCTTCAAATATACATGTGTTTTATCAAAACTCATTTTAGATCTTATTGTCAAAAACTTAGATATTTCATTATATATGTGTAGTGGATCATATCCATACACACTAAGCTTCAAAGTGTTTAGAATATCTTGTTTTTGTATTGGAAAAGTTTTGAAAAAATTGTTTTTGAAAAATACAGGTTTTTGTTTAAGGCAAAACTTCTATATTACAAAAAAAGTTCAAAATGTTTGTAATATGTTTTGATTTCTATTCAAACATGTTTGTATATCAAAGTATATCAATGAACTTTTTTTTGTAGAATTTATGAAAATTTATGGGATTTTATTGAAGATAAAAGACCAAGTTTTAAATCCCTAAAATCTGTCTTTTGATCTTCTGCCGGTCGACCGCACGGTTGACCGAGCCAGAGGTCAGTTGATCGGACGGTCGACCGACGTGCACAAACATGCACGGCCTTGTTTGGCTGGAGGGTCGGTCGACCGACCCGGTCGACCGCCAGAGAGTTCTGCTATTTGGATCTGGCCCCGGTCGACCGGGCGGTCGACCGGCAGAGAGCTCCTGCTCTCTGTATCCAGGCCTCGGTCGACCGGCCGGTCGACCGATGGCACAATGGTCAGAAATCTGACCATTGGCCGGTTGACCGGGCAGTCGACCGACAGCAGGGAATCCTGTTGAGTTGGCCTCCAACGGCCATATTTTGGGAGCCTATAAATTGGGCTTCCCTTGGACTATTTTCTACAAGATTTTAAGTGGGTTTTCAAGATAGTTTTTTGTAATACCCCGTTCCCGGAATACGTGCTTAATTGCGTATTCAGTTTTTCGAACGTATTTTTCGATTTACTTTCCGTATTCGACCAATTTTAATTTCAAATATCATTTTCCAATATATTAGATTTTACATGAATTTCTGGAATTTTCTGAAATTAAAAGGAATTTCTTCATAACGGGTGTCGGCCAGTGTCGCTGACCGCTTCCCGGATTTTTAATTCACAAACCACTTGGAATTTCCAGAAGAGTCTTTAGACTTTTCTTCTTAGAATCACATTTCTTATTTAAATACTTTTTCTGAAGATTTTACGAATTTATGGATTTTTCGCCGGAGTCGATAGAAGACTGATTCCAGTATTTTTAAATTCCAAACAGTTAGGAATTTCAAGATGGCCCTTTAGGCATTATTCCTTAGAATCATATTTTCTACCTACATTCTTTTTCTGAGGAATTTATGAATTTATGAAAATTCCAACGGAGTCGGTATTTTATTGGTTCCGGGATTTTTAACTTTAAAACTATACCGTATTTCTTAAAACGGATTTCACTATGATATTTAGTATAATATTATTGATTTTTGGTATCAATTGCGAGTCGTTCAGAGATACTCGATTTCGGGACGATTTCGGTATTTTCTGAAATGTTTTCCCGCATGATCGACTTCAACCTAGGAATCCGTGTTTCCAATATTTTCATTTTTGGAGTTAGAGAAATATCTTCTCTTTTCCAATTCTTTTCCTTTTCCTATTTCCTTTTCCTTTAATTCTCCACCACACATTCCTTTACTTCATCCCTAAGCTTTGCCACCTCATCACTTCCACCTCACCACTTCCACACACTTCCATTTCATCTCCACCACACAAACCCTCCACCTCACCCCACACATGGAAAGCCCCTATTGGCTAAAGAGAACACCTCATCCCCCTATTTGCAAATAAGCCCCCTCTCAATTATTTAATTACTCCTCTTTTACAAATCCAAACCCTATTTAAACCAAACACTTTACATTTTAATTCTTTTCTTCACTTCATCAAGAAACCAACCTTTGCAAATCCCTCTCCTTCTCTAAAGCAAACCCTAGGTTCATCTCCATTCCAAGCAACCACCACTTCGTTGGATTGGGATCGTCCGCAAGATCGTCGAGGATCACTTCGGCGCTTTTCGTCAACCTCGACTTCTTCCGGAACTCGTTAAAGCCCAAACAACCGATCGAAGTGAGTATTTTACTCACCAAGACTTTCCTAATTCCTAGAATATTTCTATGTCCCTATTTTGTTCACTTGTATCATAAAAATCATATTTTAGTCTATCAAAATCAACTTCCCAAAAATCAGATTTTCAGACCAAACAGCAGCATATTCCAGAACCCCGGTCGACCGGCCCAAGGGGGGCAGTCGACCGATGTGCACAAACGTGCACAACTTTGAGTAGGCGGTCGACCGTTCACCAACCAGTCGACCGGTAGAAAATCTGGAGCTCACGCACTTTGTACGGTCGACCGGCAGTCGACCGGCACCCGACCGCCCTTGAAAACCCAGTCGACCGGCAGTCGACCGGAGGTCGACCGATAGGCTAAATCTGGGCCAAATTTCTGATTCTTTTCTTTTTTAAAATCTGATCTTACCTTGATCCATGTATGATATATTAGTCTTGTTTATGCTTCATAATTGATACCACCTGACATGTTATTAGTTGGCAAGACCCCGTGTCATGACTTGACTTAGCATCAGACTATTATTTTCTCTTGCCACGACTTAACCGGACTATTATCACCACTTGGCATATTTGGTTACTTGATGTATATCACCATTTTGTCATGCTATCTCTTTACAACAAGGCATGACACACTTGACATTGTATAATTATCTCGATAATGGGAATGTAGTACCTGATCATTTGCTATGTCTTACATTTCTGATTACATTTATGATTACAGTTCTGACTACATGTATGATTACAGTTATGATCCTACTCATTCCCATAATCAGATAATTATATTAATAAACTATAAAAAGGACAACTTGTATGGGTATGGGAGGAAGTGATGGATGCCGGAATGATACCTTGCTTATAGTGATGGGATATATACTGGCGGTAAGTTATATGTCATTACATTTAGGGGGACTTTGGGCCTCCAAAGCTGGTTCCAGGTGTATGGAAACCACTATAAGAGGTGATATCAGTTCTCCATCTACTTCCGGTAACGACCCTCGACTTTCTTATATATGGATGTATGTGTGTGGGATGTACACTCAAACACATACCTAGATATATGAGTTAGACGAGTAATAATAATAGTAGACGTTGCCTATTGTGATTCATGTTATAGTTCCGGTTATGACTTATGATACGTGTATTATGGACCTTGACAATTACTGTTATGCATTCTTGGCTTGACCATAGTTGATTTGCATCTCTGATTCTATACGCTTGGATATACTGTGGCATGAGTCAAAGGTATATATATGAGGGTTTCCTTGTTTGGATTATTCCTTCGATGTACTAGTCTCATGGGACCGTGACCTAAGCGTATACAATCACTTTTGCTTATAATTAACCTTACTTTCGATTTCCTGTTCCATGTATGCGATACCTGTCCTCATATATTATACTTGTGTTCTAACCCCTATTCTTATCGCTTTGCCACTTGGCTATAGTTGTTTACTATTATATGTCTTGACCCTTTGGATTTGCATATTCAGATTTCGAAGCTTGGAACGTAGTGGAGCCATCCACTGTAGATTGAGCTTCCTCTAGTGAGCAGGCTAGCTCTTCTTCCTTCGTGCCAGGCTCCTCTTTTGACTCACGGGATCTCCATCCTACTCGTGAGCATTTTGTTGTTCATCTTGTATATTCTACTTTTGGACTTGTCATGATAAAAGACACATGTAATGTGTAGATGTTTAT
This sequence comes from Agave tequilana, assembly GCA_038442645.1. NCBI lineage: Eukaryota > Viridiplantae > Streptophyta > Magnoliopsida > Asparagales > Asparagaceae > Agave > Agave tequilana. The sequence continues at coordinate 57,883 of JAVJIF010017911.1, forward strand.
CATACTGTGATGACTTTGTATATGTACCTTTCATGTTGGCATTTGTATGAATACCACGCTTCGTGTGTACTCGGATTTCTTGTTGTACTTTATGCTTAGCGTATATACGTGGGGGTTCCTTTTGACCTACGTATATACGTTGCAGTGACGTCCCCGTATCCGTGGAATCGGGGCGTTACAAGTTGGTATCAGAGCCTAGGCTCTCACACCTAAAGTACAAACAAGCGGCAAATTCCTGTAATTTGCTAATGCCAACTATAATATACAAAGTTGTTAAGTCCTTCTTGATTCCTTCCTTGATTCATTTCCTTGTATCCTAAACTCCTTCCATTTGTTTTCAAATCCAGTTATCTTTCATCTATTCGGTATGGAGAGACGATCGGGTCGTAACAACATCGGGCAAGTACCGAATGGACCCGTAGGAGGAGAGAATGCCGATGTCCTGGGAATCATTCAGGCTATGCTGGGAAACCAGCAACGGCAGATGGAAAATCAGCAGCAGCAGACCGAGCTCCTTAGACAAGAGTTAGCAGCCCCGAAGGAACAGAAACCCGGGAATGTATCGGACTTCAGAAGACTACAGCCTGCTATATTCACGGGGAGCGAGAAACCATTGGAGGCGGAGCAATGGTTGACGGACACTACGGATCTGCTGAACGCAGCCCGTGTCCCACAGGAGAATAAAGTTGAAGTCGCCAAGATTCAGCTTAAAGACATAGCTCGAACTTGGTGGTTGGCCGAGGAGGCCCGGTTGGAGAAACCTATTACCTGGGATACCTTCTCCAAGAGTTTTTACAGCCGCTTTTTCCCTGCTACGGCGCAGAAAGATATGGAGGAGCAATTCATCAGACTCCAGCAGGGGAACAAGTCCGTGGACGAGTATGCCGCGGAGTTTCTTCGACTGAGCCGCTTCGCGCCGTATATGGTAACGGACGAGGAGAAGCGAGCGAGCAGGTTTCAGCAGGGTCTACAGATGAAGATTCAGATGTACCTGATGCCCCAGCAGCTGAAGACCTATGCAGAAGTTCTCACCATCGCTCGGGAGGTAGAGCGTGGGTTTGAGAAGGAGCAAGGGGATCAGATGAGACACCAGGCCAAGAAGAGGCCTTTTGAGTTGATAGATGAGGGAGATGCAGGTAGGGCAAACCATGGCCCGATGATGAAGAGACCATCCCAACCTTCTCTGTCTCAGATTGTATGCAATTATTGCCACAGACCCGGGCATTATAAGAGCGATTGTCGGGTAGCCAAGAGATTATGTTTAGTGTGTGGGTCAGGGAGTCATATGCTATGGGATTGCCCACACAGGAAGTTTGGTCATGTGGCACCAATCCGACCAGCACATCCAGCCCCAGCTCTTCCAGCTCCACCATTAAGGAGGAACCCAGAACCTGTGGATCGAAGAGTTCCAATTCCGCCTCAGCAGTATGCTCATCAGCAGAGAGGAATGAGGCCTAGAGCAGACCATGGTAGAGGTCAAGTTTGCATCATGGAGGCAGAGACATCGGAGGATGCAGCAGAGTGGGTAGACCAGCATCCGGAGCAGGAACCCTAGGATATCATGGTAACCACTACCCTAGATCTTGGAATTAGTTATCTTTATTATTATGTCCCTTATCATTCTATCATTGTCCATCTTAATTCTTCATATGATTCGTCTTATCCTGTTTTTGTTTTTTCGAAGCCTTTGATTTCAACCATATCCCCTTTGTGTTCAATTTGCCCCTTAGCGAAATTGCGAGGACGCAATTTTTGTAAGGTGGGTAGATTGTAATACCCCGTTCCCGGAATACGTGCTTAATTGCGTATTCAGTTTTTCGAACGTATTTTTCGATTTACTTTCCGTATTCGACCAATTTTAATTTCAAATATCATTTTCCAATATATTAGATTTTACATGAATTTCTGGAATTTTCTGAAATTAAAAGGAATTTCTTCATAACGGGTGTCGGCCAGTGTCGCTGACCGCTTCCCGGATTTTTAATTCACAAACCACTTGGAATTTCCAGAAGAGTCTTTAGACTTTTCTTCTTAGAATCACATTTCTTATTTAAATACTTTTTCTGAAGATTTTACGAATTTATGGATTTTCCGCCGGAGTCGATAGAAGACTGATTCCAGTATTTTTAAATTCCAAACAGTTAGGAATTTCAAGATGGCCCTTTAGGCATTATTCCTTAGAATCATATTTTCTACCTACATTCTTTTTCTGAGGAATTTATGAATTTATGAAAATTCCAACGGAGTCGGTATTTTATTGGTTCCGGGATTTTTAACTTTAAAACTATACCGTATTTCTTAAAACGGATTTCACTATGATATTTAGTATAATATTATTGATTTTTGGTATCAATTGCGAGTCGTTCAGAGATACTCGATTTCGGGACGATTTCGGTATTTTCTGAAATGTTTTCCCGCATGATCGACTTCAACCTAGGAATCCGTGTTTCCAATATTTTCATTTTTGGAGTTAGAGAAATATCTTCTCTTTTCCAATTCTTTTCCTTTTCCTATTTCCTTTTCCTTTAATTCTCCACCACACATTCCTTTACTTCATCCCTAAGCTTTGCCACCTCATCACTTCCACCTCACCACTTCCACACACTTCCATTTCATCTCCACCACACAAACCCTCCACCTCACCCCACACATGGAAAGCCCCTATTGGCTAAAGAGAACACCTCATCCCCCTATTTGCAAATAAGCCCCCTCTCAATTATTTAATTACTCCTCTTTTACAAATCCAAACCCTATTTAAACCAAACACTTTACATTTTAATTCTTTTCTTCACTTCATCAAGAAACCAACCTTTGCAAATCCCTCTCCTTCTCTAAAGCAAACCCTAGGTTCATCTCCATTCCAAGCAACCACCACTTCGTTGGATTGGGATCGTCCGCAAGATCGTCGAGGATCACTTCGGCGCTTTTCGTCAACCTCGACTTCTTCCGGAACTCGTTAAAGCCCAAACAACCGATCGAAGTGAGTATTTTACTCACCAAGACTTTCCTAATTCCTAGAATATTTCTATGTCCCTATTTTGTTCACTTGTATCATAAAAATCATATTTTTAGTCTATCAAAATCAACTTCCCAAAAATCAGATTTTCAGACCAAACAGCAGCATATTCCAGAACCCCGGTCGACCGGCCCAAGGGGGGCAGTCGACCGATGTGCACAAACGTGCACAACTTTGAGTAGGCGGTCGACCGGTTCACCAACCAGTCGACCGGTAGAAAATCTGGAGCTCACGCACTTTGTACGGTCGACCGGCAGTCGACCGGCACCCGACCGCCCTTGAAAACCCAGTCGACCGGCAGTCGACCGGAGGTCGACCGATAGGCTAAATCTGGGCCAAATTTCTGATTCTTTTCTTTTTTAAAATCTGATCTTACCTTGATCCATGTATGATATATTAGTCTTGTTTATGCTTCATAATTGATACCACCTGACATGTTATTAGTTGGCAAGACCCCGTGTCATGACTTGACTTAGCATCAGACTATTATTTTCTCTTGCCACGACTTAACCGGACTATTATCACCACTTGGCATATTTGGTTACTTGATGTATATCACCATTTTGTCATGCTATCTCTTTACAACAAGGCATGACACACTTGACATTGTATAATTATCTCGATAATGGGAATGTAGTACCTGATCATTTGCTATGTCTTACATTTCTGATTACATTTATGATTACAGTTCTGACTACATGTATGATTACAGTTATGATCCTACTCATTCCCATAATCAGATAATTATATTAATAAACTATAAAAAGGACAACTTGTATGGGTATGGGAGGAAGTGATGGATGCCGGAATGATACCTTGCTTATAGTGATGGGATATATACTGGCGGTAAGTTATATGTCATTACATTTAGGGGGACTTTGGGCCTCCAAAGCTGGTTCCAGGTGTATGGAAACCACTATAAGAGGTGATATCAGTTCTCCATCTACTTCCGGTAACGACCCTCGACTTTCTTATATATGGATGTATGTGTGTGGGATGTACACTCAAACACATACCTAGATATATGAGTTAGACGAGTAATAATAATAGTAGACGTTGCCTATTGTGATTCATGTTATAGTTCCGGTTATGACTTATGATACGTGTATTATGGACCTTGACAATTACTGTTATGCATTCTTGGCTTGACCATAGTTGATTTGCATCTCTGATTCTATACGCTTGGATATACTGTGGCATGAGTCAAAGGTATATATATGAGGGTTTCCTTGTTTGGATTATTCCTTCGATGTACTAGTCTCATGGGACCGTGACCTAAGCGTATACAATCACTTTTGCTTATAATTAACCTTACTTTCGATTTCCTGTTCCATGTATGCGATACCTGTCCTCATATATTATACTTGTGTTCTAACCCCTATTCTTATCGCTTTGCCACTTGGCTATAGTTGTTTACTATTATATGTCTTGACCCTTTGGATTTGCATATTCAGATTTCGAAGCTTGGAACGTAGTGGAGCCATCCACTGTAGATTGAGCTTCCTCTAGTGAGCAGGCTAGCTCTTCTTCCTTCGTGCCAGGCTCCTCTTTTGACTCACGGGATCTCCATCCTACTCGTGAGCATTTTGTTGTTCATCTTGTATATTCTACTTTTGGACTTGTCATGATAAAAGACACATGTAATGTGTAGATGTTTATCATACTGTGATGACTTTGTATATGTACCTTTCATGTTGGCATTTGTATGAATACCACGCTTCGTGTGTACTCGGATTTCTTGTTGTACTTTATGCTTAGCGTATATACGTGGGGGTTCCTTTTGACCTACGTATATACGTTGCAGTGACGTCCCCGTATCCGTGGAATCGGGGCGTTACATTTTTCCTACAATTCTAAGTGTTTATCTCATCTTGTTTTAGAGCCAAATACTTCCATATCAAAAGGAGAGTTTTTCAAGAGTGTTTTGTGAAAGAGATTTCTTGAGTTTTTCACCACCAAATCAATCTTACTTTTCTCACACACACTTGAGCTATCCATTGCTATATCAATCCTATAGGGATCTTTATTGTGAGAGTGTTTTAGGTGATCAAAGTGTTTAGATCACCAAGTGTTCAACCTTGTATTTGAGGAGGCAAACTTGCGGGTTCATGTTGTTTCGAGTTCTTGTGGGAGCTCGGTGTAGAGGTGTGGCCTCGGCAAGCTAGTGTGCTTGCGTGTGTTTGTTCTTGTGGGAACAAGTGAGGGACTAGTGAATCTAAGAGTTCTAGCGTGAACTCCTTGTAGGTGTTGCAGCACCGAGTGATCCGGTGGGATCGATTCTAGTGGAAATCCTTCATAGTGTTGAAGGCGGGGACTGATTACAAAATCAAAGTGATAAGAATTACCGTCTAACTTTGGGCTAACGGGTCGTATCCACGAGGAGAAATGCGATGAAATCTTTTCAGTATTTTGTTTAGAAAGCTAAGAATGGTGCTAGTTTTTTAGTTGAAAAGAGAATGGAGAGAAGGGAAGTGATTTAAAGAAAAACTTAAAATTTAGAGAAGACTTTGGAGAAGGTGATCTTTAAAAAGTGTTGAAAATTGTTTGGTTGTTTTTAATATAGGAAACAAATCTGAGCTCACTAATCTTCTACTCAACTACTTACTTTTCACAAGAACATTTTGGTGCATCACTTTTATCATAAACAAAAACCTTAGTTTCTTTTAAGGTTCAAGTAAAACAAATAAGATGATTTTGGATTAAATCTTAAGTTCTTTCTTAACACAACATTAAAAATAGAATGTTAAACCATCAAGCGTGAAGAAGCAAGTATGGAATAAAAACGATTTGAAAATATTTGTGTTAGCCAAGTTTAAAAAGAAGAGCATCCTCATAAGCTTTCAAGAACAAAATTTAAATTTAGGCATTATTATGATTCAAGAGAGTGCTTTCATAAAAATCCATCAAGAGAGAGAAGGTAGAAGAGATTAATTAGTGAGCCCAGAAAATGATTTAGCTATCATAATGAAAGGAAAACAAATAAGAAAATAAAAATTAAATATAGACATATCGAATTGAGTCGAGTTGAACAAGCAAGTTGAATCTCATTTGATTGTCACTTCAAGGATGAATTACACACTCAGTTTCACTCTTCTCTCTTTGCTGGTCTAAACTGAAAAAATAAAGAGGAGATATAACTTCTCCGAACTATCTAACAATACTCCTAAAACTCTAAAGAATAAACAAGAATTCTAATCCTAATCTTCGTCCTCTTTTTCAGTACAAAACCCTGTCATTTATAGGCAAAAACCCAGAGGGAAAGGAGTGAGGAGCGCTCCCCTTATCTCCACCAACAAGCCGAGGATCTGGCCAAATGGCCACATCCTAGTGGAGATCTTTATGACACAAGATTTGACTCCCTTTTGTCCGGCTGGATTTGCTGTTTAACTCTGATTCTGATCTGATCTTTGGTGATTCTCAAGCTAACCAATTTAGATTTTTATAAAACCAAATTAACCAGTTTTCAACCTCTCTGGTCTGTCATGATCTGCCCTGATCTTCTGATTTCGAATTAATTCTGAATTAAATCAGAATTTGATGGGCTTTTGGGCTTGTTTTTCTTCCCTTTTCTTTAGCAATGGGCCTGTACTTTATAGAGAAAAATAAGACTTATTAATAGGATTTATAGATAATAAACATGGTAATGTGACAATATATATGCAATGTATGTAACCGATCACACCCCCATACTTATCTTTTGCTCGCCCTCAAGCAAAACATCAAAACTAATCCTAATCAATTATTATACCACTTTTGTTGGTCACTCGATTGCACTGAGCATGTGCAATAAGCCGTTAAACCTCTAGGTTACCCCTAGAGGACGAGTTTTGTCTCGTGAGGGTTTTCAGTAGATTCCACCCACAAAATCCATAAAGAAAGAGAAAAAATGTTAGTATTTTCAAAAAGTATTTTGAAAAGAAAGAAAATATTTGAAGTATATTTGTAATAGTTCAAGTAATTTATAAGTTATAGGAATATCGAACTTTTCATTCCTAAACTTAGTCTCTATTCAAAACATGTCATCAATTAAAGTAAGAAGTCAAATTGTATTTTTCATCTAGTCTATTATTTTACCCTGAGTCATGTGCCTTCGTGACCGTGAAGTTTGACTAAGGGTTCTTTAACATTAACTCCTATGCCTTATTTATATTTATTTTTGATGGTATTTATTCCTCAGTTCCATTAGGCTTTCTGATCTGCCCATGTAACGAGCTTTTAGTCGGTGACACCCAAACTGGACAGTCTTAGGGCACCAGGTGAGAAAACACCCCTAAGGACTTAAACACTCGAGCAGACAAGGCCACGAAACCAAGGTTTTTATTCATAAAATGTACCCCTTTTAGGTGTGAATACTTATGCTTTATGAGGCACAAATACCCAGCTTAATCAGAGGATTTATATATAAATATTTTTCTCTAATTATCTTTTGCATAAATACCAAAGCTTTCTTAGGCCAAAGCACCTAGCTAATCAATAATTAGATTTGTTTATTTTTCATAGATATACATATATATTTTTTTCTTTTTTCTTTCTTTTTTTTATTTTTATAAGGCATAAGAGTCTTTGTTTTTGAACCCTAAGTGTGTAAGTGTATAAAGTGTACATCTTTCATCAAGGTAAAGATCAAGACTAAATTACTTTCACAAATTTTCTTCCTAACCCTAAAAATCAAACAAGTCATCTTATTTTGACTAAGTGTAAGAAATCCTAATATGATTTTCCTATTCCTTAAAATTGACTTAATTTCTTACAAAAATATATCAAAATATTGTTCTTACCTTTCAAAAAGCTTTATATATATATATATATATATCTTTGTTTTCTTCTCCCTTTTTTTAATTATATTAGTTATGTTGGAGCCCTCGCCCACACTTATCTCATGCATTGTTCCCAATGTATGAAAGAAATGTATAGGTGCATGAAATGAAATGTAAAAGAGGTGCATATATTATACAAAAATATGTACAACATCAAGTTTCTCCCACACCTAGATCTGTTTCGGTCTCATCCCTCTAGCTCTCTTCCCATCATTCCAATGGGTCCTCTTTATAGGGCATAGTGGGGAGGCCAATTTTTTTTTGTCATTTTAGCTCTCTTCCTCCCCAGTCTCAACTTCTTTAGGTTTTTCTTTCTCATATTTCTACATTCATTGTTCAAAAATTGATCTCCACTATACTTCTTAGTTGGAACTTCCTCACTATGAATGCCTAGGAATTCTAACTCAGTTCCATATATCTCCTCAAAGCTTAGGTCAACACTTTCTTCTGGAGATGTGTAATTAACCAAATATCCTTAGTTGGTGCATCCAAACACATGAGTTCTTCTTCGAAGAGGTTTTCAAAGAGTATGTCAATCGAAGGTTCTTGAATTATATTCTCATGCGATATATTATTGGTTGGCTCAGCGAAAGTGATGATATTCAAAAAAAATTTCCTTTTTTTAAAGGGGACTCTAAAATTAGGATCTCTGACATATACCTTATCATTAAGATAATCACATTCATTCTTAAATAATTCATCAAGAAAAAGAGACTCATTTTCTATACCTTCACTTTCTTCATCACAATTATTTTCAACAAAGTTTACCTCCAATGTTTGGTCTCTTATCTTACGAGGTTGTTTTTCTAGGTTGAAGACATTGACTTCTCTAGTCATGTCCCCAAAGGTTAATCTCATAGACCCATTCCTGCAATTAATAATAGCATTGGCAGTAGCAAAGAATGGGCGCCCTAGGATAACAGGAGTTTGAGCCCTAGGATTGGACACAGGTTGTGTCTCAAAAACTATGAAATCAACTGGGTAGATAAACTCCCCAATTCGGATAAGGACTGTAAGATCACCTAGAGGGGGGGTGAATAGGTGATGGCTAATCTAATGGTCACTTATGAACAAATAATGCGGAATTAAAACTAAGTTGACCAAATTAAACTTCTTTTAATTAAACACTTATGTATAACACAAGAGTGTTGCCGAATTCCCCTTGCGAGGCTCTGGACAAACTCCTCTAGATTCCCCTTGAATGGGTTGAGGTGCCGCGTTGGCTCTCTTGGTTGAATACTAGTGTTAACAACAATCCCAAGCAAGTATGTATATCAATTATGAGCACAAGGGAATATATCATGCATATATAAGATGAACACAATAAATTGAATGCAAGATATAAAATAGAGACAAAAAGAGAAAGAGAGCAAGAGTGAGCAATCGCAAACACAAAGGGTTTGTTTCGAGGTTCGAGCACACTTGCTCTACATCCCCGCCTTCGACACACGAAGGATTTCCACTATGCAAGATCCAACCGGATCTCTCCTTGGTGCCGCAACACCTACAAGCCCTCGGACTCCCAAAGTCCCTTACACACCACAAGCCCACCGGCTCGTCGAGGCCGCACCTCAAGCTACAAGAGTTCGCACCCGAACCCTAAACAACCACGAGCACACTTGCCCGTCTCCTCAAAGTACAAGATGAAATCTTGGTGATCTAAACACTTGATTACCTACAAAAGCTCTCACTACAACACCTATAGGATGAATAGCTCAATGGATGCTCAAGTGTAGTGTGAGAAATCAAGGAAAGAACTTTTGATGGAAAACTCAAGAAATCACAATAAACACTCTCTTGATAAAATCCCTTTTGATAGGAAATATTGGCACTCTATTTTGTGGAGAAAACTCTGCTAAAAGAATGGAAATAACTGGACAAAATCTCTCCTAAAATCTTGGCTCAAAACAATGACAAAACCCCCTTTTATAGAGGCCAGAAAAATCTGACCGTTGGGCTCTGTCAGAGCTTCCGGTCGACCGGTCCGGTCGACCGGCAACGGTCAAAAATCCGACCGTTGCAGCCTCCGGTCGACCGGCCCGGTCGACCGAGCACTTGGAGCAGAGAATTCCTTCTCTGTCGGTCGACCGGTGCGGTCGACCGAAGTTTCCCGAGAGCAAGCTCTCTGGAGCGGTCGACCAGCCCGGTCGGCCGATCCTCCAGTGCACACTGGCGTGCACGCTGTGCACGTCCGGTCGACCGACCCGGTCGACCGGCCACTGTCAGTTCTGAAAAATCAGAACTGCCAGAACCAGAAAAATGGGATTAAAGATTGGTCTTTTAACTTAATAAAAATCCCAGAAATTCACAGTAAATCCAGAAAAATAGTTTCAATCAAAATAAAAACTGTTTTTCTAAAAATATGTTTTTCTAAAACTTGTTTTTCCATAACTTCACAAAATACAAAAACAAGATATTTTGAACTTATAAAGCATAGTGTGTATGGATATGATCCACTACACAATCATAATAAAATATCTATGTTTTTGATCATAAAGCTCTAAACTTGGTTATGGTTTGAAAAGATATATATGATAGAAATACCAAAAACCAAAGTTTATATTTTGTCTCAAAGAAAATCTTTTACTAAATAAAAATTCTTTTCTAAAAAGAAATCTTTTATGAAATCAATTAAATCAAGAGTTCTATCAAGAGTGTGTGTGAAATAGACTTGAGCAATCCACCAACTATCTATCCTTTACATTTTTACTAAAACAAAAATACAAATCTTATACCTAGACACAAGTCTTCAACTCCTTGAAGTCTTCCCTTGAAGTCTTCTCATCTTCTTGACTTGGTCCACATGCAATCCACCGAGCTCATCTCTAGATGTGGTCTTGATGCATAGGCTCGTGAATCGACCGGTGCTAGCTTCCAACTTGACATTTTATCCTTTGTTGAAGCTCCACACCTACTAAGATCTTGATAAGGAATCTGTCACTAATTAAACACAAGATCATTAGTAAACATAACTTCATGAGTTGATTATCATCAAAACTAGGGTGATAGGCCTTTGGGCCAACAATCTCCCCCTTTTTGATGATGACAAAACTCATGAAGTTATATATGCATGGATTAAAGTAAAGCTTCAAAGAAGCTCCCCCTTAACTCATGCATATCAAATAAATGATAAAGATATGACAATGAAGCACATGACATGTATGCAAATGAATGGAGATAACACAAAAACAAATCTTTTTCTCCTATTATTTGCAAACCAATACAAAAAAAACATATATGCATAACTACAAATCTTATACAACCTTAAGTAAGGAAGCCAAATACTTCTCCTCCTTAAGTAAGGAAATCATGCATATATCACAAATACTTCTCCCCCTTTTTGTCAATCATCAACAAAGGGTTCAAAGTTCAAATCATCAAACAAATTTTCTCCCCCTTTTGGTCAAAAATAAGGAAATCAAGGAGGGTAAAATCAAATCAATCAATAAGATTTATATGCGATATACATTCATGAAGAGGAAGACGCTAAGTTAACTTCCCTACACATATGCATTACATGAAGAAGGGATGACAAGCCCTAACTCACATAACACATATTATGTAATGCATAAGAGGAGATGTGAAGCTCCCCCTACACACGTATATCATATAAAGAAGAGTTGTCAAGCTCCTCAATTTATGATATACTCAACATGAATCTATATGTAAGAGAGATGTTAAGCTCTCCTTGCATATAGGAAATACAAATCAAAAATTTTGAATATTTCTTTAACAAGACAAAATTTTGAACTTTTCTTATGAAAACAAAATTTTGAAATATCTTAAAATACACAACTTTCTTTTAAGGTACCAAATGTAGAACAATCAAATTTTGAATTTTGATACCAATTTAAGTAGATACATACATATATGAAAGAACAACATATGAGTATACACAATAAGAGGTCATATTGATACCAATTGAAACTATCCAATGATACCAATTGAAAATTAAGCTTAAGTGTATATATCATAAAATCTACCACATGAAGAATTCGAACTAGTTAAATGAAGGTGTTTAACAACTAGTACGGAATCCTTCAATCAAGGAATAAGTCAAAAGTTTTTCATGAAATATCAATGAAACACAAGGCACTAAAAGGCACTCTATCCATAAAGTCCATATCAAAAAGAAGTGAGTGTGCTAGTGTTATGTGGAACATGGTATTATGAAAAATAGCAATAAAACTCAATATTCCTTAAAATTTTGAAATCATGAAATCCATCACAAAAATTTTATTGAAAAATTACAAAATTTTTATTAAAAACAAAATTTATATTTCAAGATATATGTATGTTTTGACAAGACATTAAGTATACATACATATCCTTAAAACACAATTGAGTCCATATATAGATTTGCATGAAAGGCAAATGACTCAAGAGGTATCCATGTATATCTTAATGTTTTGGCAAGACAAACATATACATGAAATGAAAGCACACTATCATAGCATAAATCCGAAATGGGAATATAAGTTTAAAATGTAATAATCATCAAAACCTAGGCTATACTAGCACACCAAATGGGCACAAATAAGCATTCAAACTCAATCATATATAGATTTATTTGTGATCCATAATGTGTATAAGTATAAATCCAAGTGTTGACAAATGCTAACATTTAAACTAATATTCAAATCATGAAGCATCAAATAAATTTTGAAAATACAAAAGAATTTATCCATATGAATAAAAAGAGGATCATGTGAATCAATTTGAAGAATAGATAACTAGTTTAAATGGATTTTTGACAAACTAGTTAAAGATCCTTCAAAAATACAAAGTCAAATGTTTTCCATGAAAAATACTAAATACATGCAAGTTTAAGCACTCATAGTCCATAAAGCTCAAAAATTATCTTTTATCATAAAAGATGAGTGTTCAAAGGTTATGTAAATGGTATTTTCATGAAAATAGAAAGTGAAGCATGAATCTCATGAAAATCTGATTTTTCATCTTAAAACAAATCATATATTTTTCATAAAGTATTTTGCATTTAGCAATGCTTTATGAAAATAGTCATTCAAGCTCAAAAAGATCATAAATCACATTTTGTTGTACAAATGAAAAATCATTTTTTTATTATTATTTATTTAAAATACTAATCTTCATGTTATATGTATGATTTATCCAATTCTAACAATACGCATACATATCCCAAATATGAAAAGAGTCTAATATATATTGCATGAAGACAAATGACTCAAGGGGTATACATGTATATTTATTAGATTTGAATTAAACACACATATACATGAAGTAAGATCAAAGATAGGCATAACAAGTATAAATGACCGAATCATCAAAACTAGCCTATACACATGCATATAGTGGATACAAATGAGCATGAAGTTCAAATATGTATGAGTCAATTGTAGTTCACTATACATATATGTATAAATGCAAGTTTTGACACATTCTACATTTAAGCATGTAAATGCCACATGAAGCACATAAAATCTTAAAACATGAACATGCTATGAATGATATTATGAAAATAAAAGCATGTACATAAATAAAAAAAGGAGTTTAGAAATTGATACCAACTTCAAAGCTCCTAGCATGGTGGTTGACCCACCAAAATTCCTTGATAGCGATGCAACCCAAAAGTATGTCCATCATGTCCAAGTGCATCCACTACCAAGGTACCATCCCTCTCACGTTTTGTGAGAGCCCTCACCTACATCACAAGCAAAAGATGGGGGTTTTGGTACCCATATTTTCTTGGGTCCTTTGGGGTTAGCTTTATTATAAGGAACCCAAAATCCTTTAGACATAGCAAAATATAAGTTATGCTTCTTATCAAAACAATATTTTGCTAAATGGCCTTTGCGACCACAATGTGTACAAGTGTACACCCTATCATGATGCTTATGAGTGTGATTGTGATCGTGATGTGCAACATAAGCATGAGCATGATGTGTATGTGCATGAGAATGGGGAACTTGTTTCTTTTGAAACAAAGATTCCAACTTAGAATGATTGAATGCACATGTGCTCAAATTAGAGCTCAAATTTTCTATCTTATTTTTCAAATTCTTAATCTCATTAGTGGTGGCATGAAAAGCATGATGAGATGAAGAGTCAATTTTCTTTTTCTTTTGAAAAACATTATCCTTTTCTTTTTCAACAAATTTTCTTTTTAAAGACTTATTTTCTTGCAAAATGACTTCCTTTTGTTTTTCCACCATATCAACCTTATTTTTCAAAATCATATTTCCTTCACATAAAACATTCAATTTAGATATTAAGGAAATATTCTCATTTTTCAAATCCTCATTTTCTTTTTCTAAACATGCAAGTTTATTTCTAAAAGAATCATTTTCTACATGCATGCAATCAAATTTCTTTTTCCAACTTTCATTATCTTTTTCTAAGCATGCAATGTTATTTCTATATGAGTCATGTTCCTTATGCATGCAAGCAATTTCCTTTTTCAAATTTTTATTATTCTTTTTAATCATGTCATATTTCTCAAGCAATAATTGGCAAAATGTATTAAGCTCATCATATGACATATTAACATCCTCATCCTCGGATTCGGTAGTTACCTCAAGGGGGTTATCCCCTTGGACCATATAGCATACGTTGGAGATGTCGCTTCCAACGTCCGAATCGCTCCCGCATAGTATAGGTCCTTTTCGCCAAGGGAGGTGATGATGTTCCAAGCTACAAAAGCCGATTCAACATTAGAAACCCTAGATAAATAATCATCATTTAGGGTTGACTTAATAGCATGAAGGGCTTTTGCATTAGCCTCAATGTTCTTACCATTTAAGCAATATTCTTTATTAGTTGTGGCAAGATATACACTAAGGCCAAGTCCTTTGAGGAACAAAGACATCTTAACCTTCCAAATTTGGATGTTAAGAGTGTCAAAGGTGGGGGGTGACATGAAGTCCATGGTGTGTGTACAAAATATTGTGATTAGCCTAAAGGAGGATCTTTAACTCTAGGTTGTTAGACCCAATATCAAGAGCACTTGGCTCTGATACCAATTGTAAGATCACCTAGAGGGGGGGTGAATAGGTGATGGCTAATCTAATGGTCACTTATGAACAAATAATGCGGAATTAAAACTAAGTTGACCAAATTAAACTTCTTTTAATTAAACACTTATGTATAACACAAGAGTGTTGCCGAATTCCCCTTGCGAGGCTCTGGACAAACTCCTCTAGATTCCCCTTGAATGGGTTGAGGTGCCGCGTTGGCTCTCTTGGTTGAATACTAGTGTTAACAACAATCCCAAGCAAGTATGTATATCAATTATGAGCACAAGGGAATATATCATGCATATATAAGATGAACACAATAAATTGAATGCAAGATATAAAATAGAGACAAAAAGAGAAAGAGAGCAAGAGTGAGCAATCGCAAACACAAAGGGTTTGTTTCGAGGTTCGAGCACACTTGCTCTACATCCCCGCCTTCGACACACGAAGGATTTCCACTATGCAAGATCCAACCGGATCTCTCCTTGGTGCCGCAACACCTACAAGCCCTCGGACTCCCAAAGTCCCTTACACACCACAAGCCCACCGGCTCGTCGAGGCCGCACCTCAAGCTACAAGAGTTCGCACCCGAACCCTAAACAACCACGAGCACACTTGCCCGTCTCCTCAAAGTACAAGATGAAATCTTGGTGATCTAAACACTTGATCACCTACAAAAGCTCTCACTACAACACCTATAGGATGAATAGCTCAATGGATGCTCAAGTGTAGTGTGAGAAATCAAGGAAAGAACTTTTGATGGAAAACTCAAGAAATCACAATAAACACTCTCTTGATAAAATCCCTTTTGATAGGAAATATTGGCACTCTATTTTGTGGAGAAAACTCTGCTAAAAGAATGGAAATAACTGGACAAAATCTCTCCTAAAATCTTGGCTCAAAACAATGACAAAACCCCCTTTTATAGAGGCCAGAAAAATCTGACCGTTGGGCTCTGTCAGAGCTTCCGGTCGACCGGTCCGGTCGACCGGCAACGGTCAAAAATCCGACCGTTGCAGCCTCCGGTCGACCGGCCCGGTCGACCGAGCACTTGGAGCAGAGAATTCCTTCTCTGTCGGTCGACCGGTGCGGTCGACCGAAGTTTCCCGAGAGCAAGCTCTCTGGAGCGGTCGACCGGCCCGGTCGGCCGATCCTCCAGTGCACACTGGCGTGCACGCTGTGCACGTCCGGTCGACCGACCCGGTCGACCGGCCACTGTCAGTTCTGAAAAATCAGAACTGCCAGAACCAGAAAAATGGGATTAAAGATTGGTCTTTTAACTTAATAAAAATCCCAGAAATTCACAGTAAATCTAGAAAAATAGTTTCAATCAAAATAAAAACTGTTTTTCTAAAAATATGTTTTTCTAAAACTTGTTTTTCCATAACTTCACAAAATACAAAAACAAGATATTTTGAACTTATAAAGCATAGTGTGTATGGATATGATCCACTACACAATCATAATAAAATATCTATGTTTTTGATCATAAAGCTCTAAACTTGGTTATGGTTTGAAAAGATATATATGATAGAAATACCAAAAACCAAAGTTTATATTTTGTCTCAAAGAAAATCTTTTACTAAATAAAAATTCTTTTCTAAAAAGAAATCTTTTATGAAATCAATTAAATCAAGAGTTCTATCAAGAGTGTGTGTGTGAAATAGACTTGAGCAATCCACCAACTATCTATCCTTTACATTTTTACTAAAACAAAAATACAAATCTTATACCTAGACACAAGTCTTCAACTCCTTGAAGTCTTCCCTTGAAGTCTTCTCATCTTCTTGACTTGGTCCACATGCAATCCACCGAGCTCATCTCTAGATGTGGTCTTGATGCATAGGCTCGTGAATCGACCGGTGCTAGCTTCCAACTTGACATTTTATCCTTTGTTGAAGCTCCACACCTACTAAGATCTTGATAAGGAATCTGTCACTAATTAAACACAAGATCATTAGTAAACATAACTTCATGAGTTGATCATCATCAAAACTAGGGTGATAGGCCTTTGGGCCAACAAGGACATCATTAATTTCTCCCTTTGGAACTTTCACAGAACGATCAGCTAGTTAGATTGTGACTCGAGTTGGACTAAGATCGCCCAACCCGAGTTGTTGATAAACTGATAATGGAAGCAGGTTGATACTCGCTCCCAAGTCAAGAAGTGCGTGACTAATCTCGGCTTATCCTATAGTGCAGGCAATGGTGGGACAAGCTGGATCCTTGTTCTTGACAGGGATCGGACCTGACAGTAGCTCACTAATGTTAGTGGCTAAGAAAACTTTCTTGGGTACATTATTCTTTCTCTTCTTGGTGCACACGTCCTTAAGAAATTTTGCATAGGATGGGACCTGTTGGATGGCATCAAAGAGTGACACATTTATCTTCACTTGGTTGAAGATCTCAATTATTTTATCTATGTGTGGATTCTGCTTGTTGTTCTTTAGCCTATTAGGAAATGGTACTATAGGCTTGTACACCGACTGGTTGACTTATTGTTTCAGATTCGTCAGATTTGAAAGGATTGGGACTAGATGAGGTGGATGCTGGAGTGTGATTGTGCTGACTGGGATTGGGTGGTATTGACATTTGGTTATCAACTTTCTTTTCTGACCTCAATGTAAGAACAATATTACATTGAGTCAATGATTGATCCTCAACCAAATGAGCTTGTTGAGAATTCCTAGGATTCATAATTGGTTGACTGGGCAAGTTACCCTTTTGCGTCTCATGTTGTGGATTGACTAACTGGCTCATTTGACCCTCTAACCTCTGTATTGTTTGCATGAGGGAATCTTGATTCTTCATGTACCTTTTCATATTTCTCTCAAAATCAGTCATTCTCCTTTCAAGTTGAGGATTCTGAAAAACACCTAGAGGGGGGGTGAATAGGTGTAATTGCTAATCTAACAATCTTTTAAAAACTAAGATGGATGAACGATGCAACGATCTCTCAAAATAAGACTAAGAGCCGAATACCCCGTGAAGGGTTCTGAACTCCTTCCTCCTGATTCCCCTTGAATGGGTTAGAGGTGCGCAATGCAACCTTGTTGTATGAGAATTGATCGAACAAAGAATGAATAATATGCAATGATGAAGTGCACACAAGATATATCACAAGTATCACAAACTAGAAGCAATAACACAAAGAAAGAAAAACTAGATCTCAAGCAAGTAATTGAAAGCAATAGAGTGCAAGAGAAATAGAAAGCAATAGAGAGCAAGAACACAAAGCAATCGCAAACACAAGATATTTGTTTCGAGGTTCGAGCCACCGCTCTACTCTCCGCCTTCACCTCCGTGAAGGGTTTCCACTATCCACCAAGGACGATTACAACGGTCTACCAAAGACCCGAGCACCGAGCTCCACCGCTTACAAGAACCTCTACCGAAGAGGTGTCTCCACAAGAACAAGAAGAAGGAACAAGTAGCCAAGTGATCACCAAAAGGATCACAAACTTCTTACAAACTCTTTCTCTTTACAACTTCCTTATAGAATGAGTAGGAAATTTTGGCTCTAAGAAGTGTAGTGAGAAAACACTCAGTTGTAGGATGATTTTTGCTAGAGAACACAACTGAAAAACAACTCAAGAATGAATGAGAAATTGGAGAGCTTAAAAACTTTTCTTCTCTTTTGAAAACTTTGAAAACTTGAGGATTTTTCTTTGTATTTTGCAAGAGGCTATACTCCTCTATTTATAGGGAGAAGAAAGGGTTAAAAACAATTTATTTTAAGTTTATTTGACCTGAAAAAGTTCTCCAAAACCTCAGAAAAAGTCTGCCAAAACAGATTACAAAAACAGATTTCAGAAATACATAAAAGAGGAAAGAGCCGTTGGGGCTCTGCAGGCCTGGCGGTCGACCCGTCCGGTCGGCCGTCCGCCCTGCTGGCAGTAACCGTTGGGCTCGGGTCGACCGCTCGGGTCGACCGTCCTCTAAGAAGAAACACAGGTTTCTGAAGACGGTCGACCGGGCGGTCGACCCAGAAAACCCGAGAGCTAACCTGCAGACAGTCGGTCGACCCGGGCGGTCGGCCGACAGACATGCACAAGCGTGCATGTCCTGTGCAGGTGCCGGTCGACCGGGCCGGTCGGCCGGTCTAGCCTGAAACAGAAAAACAGCAGGAAACCTGAACTTGGAATTTTTTTTTTTTGTAAAATATTTTGAAGTAGAGATAGCCAAGTATCATGCTTGAAAAAGGGTAAACATACATGATTTAAACATGATATATATCTTTGTAAAAATTAGGATCATGTATTTTTGTCAAGGCATGAAGCTTAGAAACCAAAGCTTAAACATGAAAACTTGTATACAAAAAATGTGTGTGTGTATCCTAGAGCCAATTTTTCAAACTCAAACTTTAACAAACTATTTCTTACATTGGTTCTAAGGACTACAAGTTCTTCAAGTGGGCTTCTCCATATGATCTTGCAAGCTTGATACTTGAGCCCGAATTGAGGCGAACTTGAGTCAAAACACCTTCTTTTAGGGAAGAAAACTTCTAGTTTCATTAGAACCCTGAAACACACTTAAACAATAAACAATATTAGTACAAATAACTAATATGTTTTGTAATCATCAAACACACTAAAAACAGGTGATTGTAACCTTGGGCCAACAATCTCCCCCTTTTTGATGATGACAAAACATATAAGTTATTTAAACAAAGATGGAAGAAGAGCTTGGAAAGCTCCCCCTCAAATAATACTATGTATAAAAATTGACTATGAATGGCCAAATACATAAAGCATTGAAAACACATAGTGGCCAAATACATAAAGCATTGAAAACACATAGTTTTGTCAAAAAACTTAAACAATAAAAAACTTAAACAATAAACAACAAACTCAATAACAAACTTATTCTTTTTCTTCATAAAACTCAAGTAAACTTAAACTTATTCTCCCCCTTTTTGTCATACATCAAAAAGGGTTAAACAAAGCCAACAAAACAAAAGAAATTTATCTTTAAGAATCCATAATGCAAACATTCAACTCACCACAAATAAAAGAGAAACTAGCATAACCTAATGGTTTAGTAAAAATATCGGCAAGTTGAAAATCGGTAGAAACATAATCAATATCAATATCACCTTTCTCATAATGATCTCTTAAAAAGTGATACCTAATGTCAATGTGTTTGGTTTTACTATGTTGATTTGCATTCTTTGTCATGTGAATTGTACTAGTATTATCACAAAATATTTTAACATGATCAAAGTGTAAATCATAGTCGAGGAGAGTATGTTTCATCCAAAGAACTTGTGCACAACAAGCTCCGGCTGCAACATACTCCGCCTCGGCGGTTGATAGGGCTACCGAATTTTGCTTTTTGGAAGACCAAGATACAAGACAATTACCTAGGAATTGGCATGTTCCACTTGTGCTCTTCCTATCTACCCTACAACCCACATAGTCGGCATCCGAAAAACTCGTCATTGAAAATTGACCGGTTTTTGGATACCACAAACCCATTTCAATAGTGCCCTTAAGGTATCTAATTATGCGTTTAACCGCAATTATGTGAAACTCTTTAGGACAAGATTGAAAACGTGCACAAAGACAAACGGAAAACATGATATCCGGCCTACTAGCCGTCAAATATAACAAACTACCAATCATGCTACGATAAAGCTTAATATCTATACTTTTACCTTGTTCATCCTTGTCAAGCTTTGTGGTTGTTGCCATGGGAGTTTTGCTTACTCTAGCTCCTTCAAGCCCGAACCTTTTGATTAATTCCTTTGTATACTTGGCTTGATTGATGAAGATCCCATCCTTCCTTTGCTTGATTTGGAGTCCAAGGAAATAGTTGAGTTCCCCCATCATAGACATTTCAAATTCTTCCTTCATGCATGACTCAAAAACTTGGCAAAGAGATTCATTAGTAGAACCAAAAATAATATCATCTACATAAATTTGCACAATAAGAATATCATTTTCTACATGTTTTGTAAACAAAGTTGTGTCAATTTTGCCTTTCTTAAAACCATTTGAAATTAAAAATGAAGAAAGTCTTTCATACCAAGCCCAAGGGGCTTGTTTTAAACCATAAAGAGCTTTATCTAATTTAAACACAAAATCCGGATGTGTAGGATCAACAAACCCGGGGGGTTGTTCAACATACACCTCCTCTTCAATAAAACCATTTAGAAAAGTACTTTTAACATCCATTTGAAACAATTTAAAATCTTTATATGAGGCAAATGCTAGTGTCATCCGTATGGCTTCAAGCCGTGCTACGGGTGCAAAGGTTTCTTCAAAATCGATTCCTTCGATTTGAGTATAACCTTGGGCAACTAACCTAGCTTTATTTCTATCAACGTTACCCGATTCATCCAACTTGTTCTTAAAGATCCACTTAGTACCAATTGTTGGTCTATCGTGGGGCCTAGGAACAAGGTGCCAAACTTGGTTGCGCTCAAATTGATTGAGTTCCTCTTGCATGGCTAGCAACCAATATGAATCGGCCTTGGCTTCGAGGACGTTCTTGGGTTCAACATGAGAAATAAATGCATAATGACCACAATAATTATGAAGTTTAGAGCGAGTGGTTACCCCTTTTGATACTTCACCTATGACGAGGTCCTTAGGATGATGTGGGTTGTATCTCCAATCCTTTGGAAGTTGTTGAGTAGGCACCACTCCATTTGTTTGATTTTCATCTCCTTGAGCCTCTTCTTCTTTAGCTTCACTTCCTTCATCATCCTTTGGCTTGTCTCCCATAGTAGGAGTATCCTCCAGGGTCACTTTCTCCAAGCCTTCATCCAAAGCATCTATTTCTACAACATTCTTAACAAACAAGTTAGATTCTTCAAACTTAACATGTATAGATTCCTCAATAGTCAAGGATGACTTATTGAAGACTCTATAAGCCTTACTAGTATTAGAATAACCCACAAAAATTGCCTCATAAGATTTAGCATCAAATTTTCCTAAATTATCTTTTGTATTTAAAACAAAACATTTGCATCAAAAAACCTTGAAATATGAAACATTTGGTTTTCTAGAAAAGTACATTTCAAAAGAAGTTTTTGAAGTATTTTTACACAAGAAAACACGATTTGATATATAGCATGATGTATTAACGGCCTCGGCCCACAAATAATGTGGTAGACCATATTCACTTAGCATTATCCTAGCCATCTCTTGTAAAGTTCGATTTTTCCATTCAACTACTCCATTTTGTTGTGGAGTTCTAGGACAAGAAAGTTCATGCTTAATTCCATGTTCTTCACAAAAAGTGGTAAAGGGTAGGTTAATGAACTCACATCCTCTATCACTTCTTATTCTTAAAATTGAAGTATCTTTTTCCTTTTCAACTCTTTTCTTAAAGGCTTGAAAATGTGAAAAGGCTTGGTTTTTGTGTTCAAGAAAGAAAACCCAAGTGAAACGTGAAAAGTCATCAACCAAAACAAATGCAAATCTATTCCCACTTAGACTTTTGGTTTGTGTAGGGCCAAATAGATCCATATGGATTAACTCCAAAGGACGTGATGTCATGATATCCTTAATTGATTTGAAAGAAGACTTAGTTTGTTTCCCAAATTGACATGCGTCACAAACTCGGTCCTTTTCAAAATTCAAACAAGGAATACCTTTCACCATTTCCTTTGTGTTTAACCTAGATATATGGTCAAAAGAAATGTGGCCTAATCTTCTATGCCACAACCAAGAGTCATCATCGAGAGCTTTTAAACAAGTAATATTACAAGACATATTAGACATATCAATCATATAAACATTATTTTCACGAAAACCGGAAAACACACAAATATTAGAACTTCTATCAATTACTTTACAAACTACATTATCAAAAACTACATCAAAACCTTTATCACAAAGTTGACTAATACTCAAGAGGTTATGCTTGAGGCCATCAACTAAAGCTACATTCTCAATTAAAGGGGATGTACCAAGTTTGACATTACCAATACCGATGATTTTACCCTTGGCATCATCTCCGAAGGTGACGGTGCCACCTTCATGGTATCTTGATAGGGTTGCAAAGTTGTTGATGTCCCAAGTCATGTGCCTTGAGCAACCACTATCAAGATACCACAATCCTCTACGTCTTTGGGCCTTGGATGATACCTACATCATTTAACAAAATTGTTGACTTTGGTACCCAAATTTTCTTGGGTCCTTGAAAGTTAGTGTTGCGAACCCAAACATTATGACGAGATGCATTTAGTCTATCATAACAAAACTTGGCTAAGTGACCTTTACGGCCACAATATGAACATGAAAATACTTTACCATACATGAATGCATGATGTGTGTGAAGTGTGAGCATGTTTGTGGGGTTTGGCATGATGTAAAGGTTGTGATTTATGAACATGAGCATGCATAACATGGGGTTGTTTCTTAGGAAACATAGCCTCAAGCCTATTCTTGTCAAATTTACATTTTTTCAAAACAACTCCTAAAGAATCTATTTTCTCTTTTAGCATGATAATATCATTTTTATCAACTTGTGGAAACTTACCTTTGCATGAAATCTTATAGTTGTCAAAATCTTTTTGGGTGGAAGCTAGAGTGGAAAGTAAATCATCTTTTTCTTTAGCAAGAGTAAAAACTTGATGATTAAGAGACTCATTTTCCTTTTTCATATTTAAATACTTTTTCTTAAGAACATCATAGTTATGTGAAAGTTCTACAAAAGCTTCTCCTATTTCATCCATGGAAAGTTCATCATCAAACGAAGTGGAAGGGGTTACCTTGCTAGTGCCTTCATTTGCCATGAAGCACATATTGGCGGTGTCAACATCCTCCTCGGATTCGCTCTCGGAACCCCATGTGGCCTTCAACGCTTTCTTCTTGTGAAGCTTCTTTGAGGTGGAGGGCTTCACTTTATCCGGGCACTCCGCAACAATGTGACCCGGTCTTTGGCAATTGAAGCAAATTATCTTTCTTTCTTCTTTACCTCCTTGCCATCTCCTTCTTCCTTAGAACTTAGCCTTGTTATACATCCTCCGAACATTCTTGACAAGAAGTGAGAGCTCTTCGTCATCTTCTTCTTCATCATCTTCGTCGGAGTATGATGATTGACTTTTGAAGGCTATGACTTTCTTCTTGGAGGGAGCCATTTCTTCCCTTGCTTTTTCTCTCCATCTCATGGGTTTTGAGGTTCCCAATGAGACTTATAAGCTCCATCTCCTCCTTGTCATTAAGTTCCTTGAAGGTAATTGCTTTTACTTCCCATGAAGGAGGAAGAGCCCGGATGATCTTCCTTACTCTTTGGTCGTTGTCAATACCATCACCTAGAGAAGAAAGTCCATTAGTAATCTTGGTAAATCTAGTAACCATATCATCTATGGTTTCATTTTCATTCATAGAAAAATTCTCATATTGGGACCGAAGAAGGTCTATCTTGGCCCTCTTCATTTGTGAGGTCCCCTCATGTGTAACAATCAAATGTGACCAAATTTCAAATGCAGATTTACAATGTATTACTCTAGCAATATCATCATCATTAAGTGCTTGGAGTAATGCATAGTGTGCCCTAGAGTTAGCATCAAATTCTTTGGTCTCAATTTCGGACCAAGTGGACTCATCACCGGTGGGAGCACTAAAGGGTTTGGTTACGGCCTTTGCAACTCGACTTCCTAGAGATTACAAGAAAACTTTCATCTTAACCTTCCATATGGGAAAGTTAAGTCCATCAAACTTTGGGGGGTTTTAATACTATCGGCCATGTTTACTAAGTGATAGTGAATGAAAAATGAATGTGGTGATTAGCAAATAAAGGATCTCTCTAAGGTTGTTAAGCCAAGAGCCTAGAGACCTAAGCTCTGATACCAATTGAAAAACACCTAGAGGGGGGGGGGGTGAATAGGTGTAATTGCTAATCTAACAATCTTTTAAAAATTAAGATGGATGAACGATGCAACGATCTCTCAAAACAAGACTAAGAGCCAAATACCCCTTGAAGGGTTCTGAACTCCTTCCTCCTGATTCCCCTTGAATGGGTTAGAGGTGCGCAATGCAACCTTATTGTATGAGAATTGATCGAACAAAGAATGAATAATATGCAATGATGAAGTGCACACAAGATATATCACAAGTATCACAAACTAGAAGCAATAACACAAGGAAAGAAAAATTAGATCTCAAGCAAGTAATTGAAAGCAATAGAGTGCAAGAGAAATAGAAAGCAATAGAGAGCAAGAACACAAAGCAATCACAAACACAAGATATTTGTTTCGAGGTTCGAGCCACCGCTCTACTCCCCGCCTTCACCTCCGTGAAGGGTTTCCACTATCCACCGAGGACGATTACAACGGTCTACCAAAGACCCGAGCACCGAGCTCCACCACTTACAAGAACCTCTACCGAAGAGGTGTCTCCACAAGAACAAGAAGAAGGAACAAGTAGCCAAGTGATCACCAAAAGGATCACAAACTTCTTACAAACACTTTCTCTTTACAACTTCCTTATAGAATGAGTAGGGAATTTTGGCTCTAAGAAGTGTAGTGAGAAAATACTCAGTTGTAGGATGATTTTTGCTAGAGAACACAACTGAAAAACAACTCAAGAATGAATGAGAAATTGGAGAGCTTAAAAACTTTTCTTCTCTTTTGAAAACTTTGAAAACTTGAGGATTTTTCTTTGTATTTTGCAAGAGGCTATACTCCTCTATTTATAGGGAGAAGAAAGGGTTAAAAACAATTTATTTTAAGTTTATTTGACCTGAAAAAGTTCTCCAAAACCTCAGAAAAAGTCTGCCAAAACAGATTACAAAAACAGATTTCAGAAATACACAAAAGAGGAAAGAGCCGTTGGGGCTCTGCAGGCCTGGCGGTCGACCCGTCCGGTCGGCCGTCCGCCCTGCTGGCAGTAGCCGTTGGGCTCGGGTCGACCGCTCGGGTCGACCGTCCTCTAAGAAGAAACACAGGTTTCTGAAGGCGGTCGACCGGGCTGTCGACCCAGAAAACCCGAGAGCTAACCTGCAGACAGTCGGTCGACCCGAGCGGTCGGCCGACAGACATGCACAAGCGTGCATGTCCTGTGCAGGTGCCGGTCGACCGGGCCGGTCGGCCGGTCTAGCCTGTAACAGAAAAACAGCAAGAAACCAGAACTTGGAATATTTTTTTTTTTGTAAAATATTTTGAAGTAGAGATAGCTAAGTATCATGCTTGAAAAAGGGTAAACATACATGATTTAAACATGATATATATCTTTGTAAAAATTAGGATCATGTATTTTTGTCAAGGCATGAAGCTTAGAAACAAAAGCTTAAACATGAAAACTTGTATACAAAAAATGTGTGTGTGTATCCTAGAGCCAATTTTCCAAACTCAAACTTTAACAAACTATTTCTTACATTGGTTCTAAGGACTACAAGTTCTTCAAGTGGGCTTCTCCATATGATCTTGCAAGCTTGATACTTGAGCCCGAATTGAGGCGAACTAGAGTCAAAACACCTTCTTTAGGGAAGAAAACTTCTAGTTTCATTAGAACCCTGAAACACACTTAAACAATAAACAATATTAGTACAAATAACTAATATGTTTTGTAATCATCAAAACACACTAAAAACGGGTGATTGTAACCTTGGGCCAACAGATTCTGGAAGGAACATGGTGGAGCTTGGTTGGGAAAATTTTGTTGATCATTTGAAAAATTGTTGGGAGAATTGTGAGGGTAATTTGGAAAGTTGGGTTGATGATTGGAAGAATTATTGGGATGATGGAAGTGGCTTGCCTGGTTCGATCGTGGGTGGTCATTGTTGTGTTGGCTCCATGAGAAATTTGGGTGATTTCTCCAGGCAGGATTGTACGTTGGAGCGTAAGGATCATCGTTCAGCCTTGAAAAGGCCGCATTCATCAGTTTCTGAAAGTGTTGTTGAGCTTGAAACATAGGACACTCCTCAAACACATGATTCATGGCCTGACAGTAAGTATAACCCGGAGTTGAAAATTAGTTTGGGTTGACTTGATTGACTTGACTTGGTTCCTTAGTTTCTAAAACTTCCAGTCTTCTCGCTAGGTTAGCTAACTTAGCCTCATTAGCTATGGATGATTCAATTGAATGGAAACCTCCTTTTGAAGAGATGGAGTTTGGATTCCTAGAGCTTTCACTAGTAGGTTCCCATTGGATGGTCTTTTCAGCTAGATTCTCATATAAATCCCATCCTTCATGCTAATCCTTCTGCAAGATTCTCCCTTGGCACATGCTTCCTAAAAGGGTCTTGGTTGAGTAGTCTAAACCATCATAAAGAATTTGGCATTGTCGCCATTTCTCTATTCCATGATGAGGACATTGGATAAGGAGATCTTTGAAGCGTTCAAAGTACCTCCAAAACGGTTCACTAGGTTCTTACTTGAATTACATGATGTTTTTCCTAACGAGATCGGTCTTATGAATTGGATAGAATTTCTTTAAGAAGACCTTAATGAAACCATCCCCGGATGCGATAGAGCCGGCCGCTAAGCTGTAGAGCCATTTCTTGGCTAAGTCCTTAAGCGCAAATAGGACAAATCTCAACCTAATAGCATCATCTGCAAGGTGTAAGATTTTTATCATTAAGCATACTTCCTCAAATTCTCTTATGAAGAAATAAGCATCTTCGGACTCTAGGCCATGAAACTTAGGGAGTGTGTTGATGAACTGAGGTTTAAGCTCAAAGTTGTGTTCACCAACCGATGAAAGTTCGATGCAAGATGGAAGTGATGTTCTAATGGATAGAACCTATCCTGCAAAGATGTCGGTTGAGCCATCCGAATCTGGTCTTGGTTCGAACTTGGGTGGTGATGTGTTTCTAGTTAACCTAGATGAATTAGGGTCTCTTGACCACACTTGCATACACAAACACAATCACAAACAAGTTCACCAATAGTCAAGAAGAGAAAACAACCAAGCCTAATCTAAGGTAACCTTGACCTAGACAACTCCTAACTGGTTGATTGTCCACAGGAGGTATAATGCAGACTTTGATCACAAAGCTAATCAGCCAGGTTAGGGCAAGATTTGTGGGAGGTATCCGCGCAAAAGCGACGGGCCTAATTAAGCCAAACCACCAGCCTTCGGGGTTTCGCCCCTCAATCCTTTTCCTAGACACTGATTTGGGAGGAGTCAAATTCTTAACAACTCCCCTCTTAGGATAATCTCTAGTGAGTTCGAGATGTCCCTAAAGCCAACGTCTATCAGATTTTACTTAAGCTTAGGTTATGCGTACTTGGAGATGGTTTGTGGGCTAAGGAAGGGTAATGACTTCCCCATCTTATCTTGATTTGGGTTTTGCCCTTAGAATTGATTGTGCAGAGTGTGCAAGAGATAGAAAAGTAACATTCAAAAGCAAATATCACCCAAGAATATTTCTTAAACTATATGCTATGCATACGTACCTTCTCTCCAGCTATCTTTGTAGGCTGTCTAAAAATCACTGAAGACAAGTCGGCAAAAAGCAGAATCCAAGCTCCAGACGCAAGGCTAATCATCGCCACTAGCGCAGCACCAAGACGCGAGGGTTGAAACCCGCGTCGCGACATCACTGCAAGGACCAAGACGCGAGGGTTGAGACCCGCGTCTTAGCATTATTGCAGTACCAAGGCGCAGAGTCCAAAGCTCGCGTCTCACGTGAAGCTTGACGGAGAATTAGAAGCTCGCGTTTCTCAAGCATCACCTCAATGGCAAAACGCGAGGCCCAAAGCCTGCGTCTCAGTTATAACTGCCCTCATTACTGGGTCAATTACTGCCTACGTAATGAGGGAGTTAATCCCCATTATAGAGTGTTTTTAGGGGACACGTTTACCCCCTGAAACCTCTATAAATAGCCTAGTTTGCTATGGAAAAGGGGTCGGAAAATTCTTGGTAAAAAAAAAGAACTTCAGTTGTAAGCCGTAGAAGTACCAAGACTTCTAGCTGAAAAGAAAGAGAGAGTTCAACTCTTCTAATAACTTGCTGCATACAAGTTAATTTTTGCCTACAATCTCTTTGAGATCCTTGGTGGACAGAAGCTGTGTTACTTCGTCTACTATCCAAAGAGAGGATTCCCAAGAGGTCCTGACATTCACCCGGTCAACGGAAAATAAGATTCGCTTTCCATCGCCACATCAAGAACCCAGCTTTAAACAAAGGGGAGATCTGAGCTTGAATATTTTCCCTCTCTTGTAAGAGGATTATTGATCCGCTGTAATTTTCTTTACTATCAAATAAATAATTTACTCCTCGATCTTCAATTTCCCCTACCAAACAAGAGATGGCGACTCCGCTGGGGATTACTTTCTCTATCGATGAGCAAGTCGTGGCGCAAAGTGACGTCACCTATATGAAAAAAATGGTCGAATCACTCATTATCGAGTTCGACCAGGCAGTATGAAAAGTTCCTCTCTTCCGGCTCCAAGAGCCCAAGAGCGCGGCAGTTCCGCAAGGTCTCCTCGGGGTCCCGCTCTCCAGTTCACTCTGAGATCCCCTCAGGCACGACTGGCAAGAAGGATGTCATGGCTAACTGCGTCATGCGTAACGCCCGCGTCAATGTCTCCCACTAGACCCGCGAGGATAGCGTTGCTGATGCTCAGCCAGCTCATGCCCGTCCTCTCCCTCAGCTTTACGTTACCAGGGGTACCCAACAACCCGTACGACGTAACCGGAACGCTGAACGTCGACAGAGGCGATGCGCGCGTCAACTACAGACGCAAGAAGCTAGAACAACTATTTGTCCAGCAGATACAGGATGCGAGGTTCAAGCCCGCGTCTCTTCTGAATCACATTAGACACGTGAAGTCTGCGTTTGGAAACCTAAACATGAGGCTCACCAAACTTGCGTTTCTGAAGCTCCACTTCCCAAACGCGACGTTCAGCAGCGCGAGGTCCGTACCTCTCATCCGAGACATGAGACCCGCGTCTCTACAGTTACACGCAGGACCCAAAAGGCTTGCATTTCTTAAGTGTTTCTAGCCAGATGGACAATCAGCAATGCGAGGTCCGCGTCTCTTCTCAGCAGAGGCGCAAGACGCACGTTTCAGAGCCAAAACGCGAGAGCCGCGTCTATCTTACAGGACGTGAGCTCCGCGTCTCAGAACCTTGCGTCTCAGCTTTGCGACACAAGGATAGCTCTCAGAAACTGAAAAGCCCTCGAATACCCGAGGCTGATCTCTTTCGTCTTCCTCCGACAGATCTAAGAGATTATTTGATGAACAAAAGGAGTGCTAATCAGATCACTCCGTCTTGTTGCTGTGAATGGCTCATCACGATAATTCTCTCTGAATGCCACTGCAGCCAACATATAAGCAAACAGTCGGTGTTCAGACGACTGACCCCAACCTCCCGATCAGCCAAAAGGAATCGCTCCCACAGGAGGAGAACCTTCTCTGACATGGAGTACCCTGAAGTCACTGCAAACATGGCAAGCAGAAGTAGGGGAAAATAACCAGCAGTCAGCTATGATGAGTCTGACACGGACCAGAAGGAGTGTATCGGCATACTCGCACTCGGACTGGTGCGTTTACCCCGATCAACTACAATGCCCTGCTCGGGGCATTGAAGTAAATGAATCACATTCCGCCGTTGTAGAATCACAGGCTTCGAACTCTTCAATAGAGAAGGAAGCCTTCGCATATAAGACAAATACTCCTGAGAAGACGGCCAGGCGCTTTGAACAACAAGCCCAGGTCCAGAGGGAACAATTCGATATGATTCATGCTCAACAAGAATCCATCGATTCCCTCAAACAGATGCTGGCACAATTGCTTGAGGACAAGAGGAAGTCAACTGCCAAAACTTCTTCTAAAAAGTCCAAAGGCAAACGATAAGAGGGAGAAAGCTCATCTTCTGTACATATCGAGGAGAAGGAGCAATCTGATTCCGAGTCATCTAAATCCTCGTCTAAGGAGGAAGGCAACTTGGACCATCGGAGTATTCATTCTAAAAGAATGAGTCAATTGGAGCACCGTCTGGAAGCCCTTACCAACCAGAAAGGCCTCTAAGAAGCAGGAGTGATCCGAGCATATCCGGTTGAGTGGGACCTTATTCCATACCCTCCTAAGTTCAAAGCTCTAACCCTATAAGCTTTTGACGGCAAAGGGTCACCGAACTAACATATCTACTACTTCAAGTCTCAGACAGGAAATGTAGTAGATAATGATGCCATCCTAGCATGTGTTTTCATCGGCACTCTAAAAGGGCTTGCCTTTGAATGGTTCATGAAACTTCCAGAAGGCTCCATAAAAAATTGGAGTGATTTGGAGAAGCTCTTCCTGACACGCTTCTTTGAAGATGACTCGGAGATCATAATGCCTACTCTCCTGGCCACGAAGCAGCGAAAGGGAGAGTCAGTCAAAATATTTGTGGAAAGATTTCAGAACATGCCACTCCGATGTCCTAGCGGTATGCATAAATCACCTAGAGGGGGGGTGAATAGGTGATGGCTAATCTAATGGTCACTAAATGCGGAATTAAAAACTCTTTAATGCAAATTAAAACTTATTACACTAAACACCAAGTTTAACACAAGAGTGTAGCCGAATTCCCCGTGAAGGGCTCTGGACTAACTCCTCAAGGTTCCTCTAAATAAGAGTTGAGGTGCCGCGTTGGCTCTCTTGGTTGAAAACTAGTGTTAGCAAACAATCCCTAAGCATATAACAATTAAGCACACAATGTATATCAAGCATATAAAGATGAAAGCAATATAAGCATGCAAGATATAAAGACAATGAGATAGAGAGTGAGCAATCGCAAACACGGGAGATTTGTTTCGAGGTTCGAGCACCCTTGCTCTACGTCCCCGCCTTCACACTTGAAGGATTTCCACTATAAACCGATCCCACCGGATCACTCGGTGCCGCAACACCTACAAGGAGTTCCCACTAGAACTCTTGGACTCTCTAGTCCCGTACACACCGCAAGCCCACAAGCTCGCCGAGGCCGCACCTCAAACACCGAGTTCTCACTAGAACCCGAAACACCGCGAACACAACTGTCCGCCTCCTCAAAGCACAAGAATAGAACTTTGGTGATCACAACACTTTGATCACCTAAAATCCTCTCACAACAAATCCCTATAGGATGGATATGGCAATGGATAGCTCAAGTGTTGTGTGAGTAAACAAGGATTGAGATGGTGGAGGAAAACTCAAGAAAATCACTTTTAAACACTCTTGATAAAACTCCCCTTTTGATTGGAAATATTTGCTCTCAATTTAGTGGAGAAAAACCTCTTAATAGAGTAGGAAAAACTGGCTTAAAAACTCTCCAAAAATCTTGTAGAAAACAGCCCCCAATAGTCCCAATTTATAGGGCTCCAAAAACTAGCCGTTGGGAGCCAGAATAGCCTGTCGGTCGACCGCCCGGTCGACCGGCCAACGGTCATAAATCTGACCGTTGTGCCAGCGGTCGACCGGTCGGTCGACCGTGACCCTGGAACAGAGAGCAGAGCTCTCTGCCGGTCGACCGGCCCGGTCGATTGGGGCTTTCCAGAGAGCAAAAGCTCTCTGCGATCGACCGGGTCGGTCGACCGGCCCTCCAGCACTGTCTGGCGTGCACGTCTATGCACGTCGGTCGACCGGCTCGGTCGACTAACTTCTAGCTCGGTCGATCGGACCGGTCGACCGGCAGAAGCCAGGACAGAAATTCTGGGATTGAAAACTTGGTCATTTTGGCTCTAATAAAATCTAATAAAATCATGAAAAATCTACAAAAAAGTTTTAATGTTATACTTTGATAATCAAACATGCTTGAACAAAATCAAGACATGTTACAAACAATTTGAACTATTTTTGTAACTTGGAAATTTTGGCTAAAAACGAAAACTGTATTTTTCCAAAATTGGTTTTTCCAAAACTTCTCCAAATACAAAAACAAGATATTTAAACAACTTTTAAAGCATAGAGTGTATGGATATGATCCACTATACATACATGGTGAAATATCTATGTTTTTGACATTTAAACTCTAAACATGGTTTTGGTTAAAAATATGTAAACTTGAATTCCAAAAGCTAAACAAGTATTTTTTCAAATGAAAACTCTTTTGTATTTTTCTAAAATAAAAATTCTTTTATGAAAAACTTATCTAAATCAAGAGTGTGTGTGCGTAAGATATACTTGAGCAATCCACCAACTATTCTATCCTTTACATTTTATCTAAAAACAAAATCTTATAAAAACAAACCTAGACACAAGTCTTGATCATGAAGGTCTTCACTTGAAGTCTTCTCATCTTCTTGACTTGGTCCAAACACGATCCATAGAGCTAGACTCATCTTGAGTACATGATGTGATCTTGATGCACAAGCTCTTGAATCAAACCGTGCTAGTTCCAAAACTTGACTTTAAATTCTTTGTTGAAGCTACACACCTACTAAGATCTTGATCACAAATCTGAAACTAAATAAACACAAGATCATTAGTACTATAACTACATGAGTTGATCATCATCAAAACTAGAGTGACGGGCCTTTGGGCCAACAATCTCCCCCTTTTTGATGATGACAAAACTCATGAAGTTATATATGCATGGATTAAAGTAAAGCTTCAAAGAAGCTCCCCCTTAACTCATGCATCTCAATAAACAATAAATATGGCAATGAAGCACATAAACATGTATGCAAATATATGGAGATAAACATGGCAATCAAGCATAAAACAAATCAAATTCTTTTTCTCCTATTTGCAAAAACAAAACATATATGCATAAACATAAATCCTTCTCCCCTTATGAATAAAGCAAGGAAAACATGCATATATACTAAAAAACTTCTCAAATACTTCTCCCCTTTTTTGTCAATCATCAACAATGGGGTTAAAGTAAAAACAAAATGTTCTCCCCCTTTTTGTCAAAAGCAAAAATTAATAAAAGGGGTGACATTAAACAAATCAATAAAGGATATATGCGATATACATTCATGAAGAGGAAGACGCTAAGTTAACTTCCCTACACATATACATTACATGAAAGAGAATGACAAGCCCTAATTCACATAACACATAATATGTAATGCATAAGAGGAGATGTGAAGCTCCCCCTACACACATGTACCGCATAAAGAAGAGTTATCAAGCTCCTCAATATAAGACACACTCAACATGAATCTATATGTAGAAGAGATGTTAAGCTCTCCTTGCATATAGACAATACAAATCAAAACATTTTAATTTTCAAAATTTCATATGAAAATAAAATTTTGAATTATCCTCAATAAAATAAATTTTGAGATATCTTGTAATCAAATTTTAAGATATCATATAACAAAAATCTTTAATGGTACCACTTGTAAATCAATCAAATTTTAAGATACCAATTGTAAATAATCATTACAAATTTTGAAAATTTTTTTTAATCAAAATAGAATCATATTGATACTAATTGAAAATTATTGTAAATTATTTGATACCAATTGTAATCAATAGATACCAATTGAAGATTATTGTACAAATAAATCATATATATGTATGAAAATGAAAATACCAATAAGAATTGATATTATGGAAATTATGAAGCATACATATATAGAAAATAAAATATGAGTATATACAAAAAAATATCAATTGAGATCAAGTATATAACTCATAACCTAACAATTGAAGAACAATAACTAGTTAAAAGTAATTTTTGAAAAACTAGTTAAAAATCCTTCAAAACATGAAACCAAAATATATATGTCCATGAAGCATACTAAATACACAAGAAGTGACATTCGAAATCTATATAGCTCAAAAATAATCATGAAACAAAGTCATGAATAAACAAATAAAGTGTCAGTGTACAAAAAATTATGTAATTAGCATTTTTTATGAAAATAATCAATGAAGCTCAAAACATGAATATCATTTTATCAAACAAAATATGAAAATTTATTTTAAAAAGAAAACTTCTAGGTATATATATGATTTATCCAATCCTAACAATATGCATACATATCCCGAACATGAAAAGAGTCCATAATGTAAATTGCATGAAGGCAAATGACTCATGGGGTATACATGTATATTTATTAGATTTGAATACAAAGTACATATACATGAAGTAAAATATGAAATTTGGCAAAACAAGTGTAAATGAGAGTGTTATCAAAACTAGGCAATACATGTGCATATAGTGAGTACAAATAAACAATGAAGTGCAAACATATATGAATCAATTTGTTGCTCACTACTTGTACAAGTATACATCCAAGTTTTGATAAAAACTACATTTAAATTAGTATTTACCACATGAAGCACAAAACAAATGAACATGCTAAAAATATCATATATGAATAAGCATGTAAATAAAGTAGGAGTTTAGAGATAGTTACCAAAACATGAACTATACTCCAAATCTCCAAAACACGGTGGTTGTTCCACCAAACCTCCTTGATAGCGGTGCATCAAAATTATGTCCATCAAGTCCATGTGCATCCACCATCAAGGCACCATCCCTCTCACGTCATGTGAGAGCCCTCACCTACATCAAAAACACAAGGTGGGGATTTGATACCCATTTTCTTTTGGGTCCTTGAGGGTTAGTCTTGTAAGGAACCCAAACATTTTTGCTATTAGCAAAATTTAAAATATTTATCTTATCATAATAAAATTTTGTTAGATGGGCTTTGCGTCCACAATGTGTACATTTGTACACCTTAAGATGCATAT
This sequence comes from Agave tequilana, assembly GCA_038442645.1. Classification (NCBI taxonomy): domain Eukaryota; kingdom Viridiplantae; phylum Streptophyta; class Magnoliopsida; order Asparagales; family Asparagaceae; genus Agave; species Agave tequilana. The sequence goes on from JAVJIF010017911.1 coordinate 93,286, forward strand.
GTGTATGTGTGTGATCTGAAAAGTCACCTAGAGGGGGGTGAATAGGTGATATGGCTAATCTATGAACTCAATGCGGAATTTAAAAACTTAATTGCAATACACTCAAGTGTGATCAACAAATGATGCACACACAACCAAGCCAAGCAATTATGAATGCACAATATGAATAGTTGCAAGGCACAAAGTAAAGAGAGAGATAGAGAGAGAGTCAATGGATCAAGCGCAAATAACAAGATATGTTACGAGATTCGAGCACCCAGCTCTACATCCCCGCCTTCGACACACGAAGGATTTCTAATCCACTAGCAAGTCCACAAAGAACTCTCACAAGGAGTACCCAACTCCTCTCTTTACAACCACAACCTCCTCCTTGAGGCAAGCTCCAATCCAACAAAATAATCACCTCACAACTTGAGAGATTAGCACAAAGCAAACACAAGGATCACCTCACAACTTGAGAGATACAACCCAAGGCACAAAGCCAAACAAAGATTGGGTTTTACAACTTGGTGGTCTAAACAACAACCACAAACAATTTCTTCTCCCACACAAATATCCTATAGAATGAGATAGTAGATGTTGCTCAAGTGTGGAGAAAACCAATGGAATGGAAATCAAAATCACAAAGAAAATCCTTGGGAAATAGTAGAAAACAAGATGAGAAAGTTCAAGCTAAATCTTTTCCCAAAAACCCTTTTCTTTGAATTTCCAAACCCTAGCAAAAACACCAAATATGTTGTTCAAATAGAGCTCAAAAACTTCTTTTGATTTCAGTAAAAACACCAGAGAGTATGAAAAAATTCGCACCCAAAAAATTTAGAGAAAAACTCTTGCCAAAGGGGTATTTATAGGCAAATCTGGAAACTAGCCGTTGGTAGCAGTTTTTGTCAAAATAACCCTGCCGGTCGACCGGACGGTCGACCGCCCAACGGTCAAATTCTGACCGTTGCCAGCTACCGGTCGACCGCCCGGGTCGACCGAAACAAACAGAGAGCTCTGCTCTCAGACCCGGTCGACCCTAACGGTCGACCGTCCAGTGTCTGCCAAACGTGCACAGATCTGTGCACGTCGGTCGACCGACCCGGTCGACCGACTTCATGCCAAGTCGACTTGGTCAGAAGACAAGTCGACTGGTTGAAGCCTGGAACAGAAAACTGGATCAGAAAATCAGTTTAAAAATATTTTCAAAATTCTTTTAACACTCCTAAAAATCACCAAAAATAGTTTTATCATTTTGCATTGATATATAAACATGTGGTAAAAAGTTTAGCTCAAATATCAATCAATATGAACTATTTTTGTGTCTTATCATTTTACCAAAAACCAAAAACTGTATTTTCTAAAACTTGGATTTTGAATAGAAAATACATTTTGTCCAAAACTCTTCCAAATACAAAAACATGATATTTAAACACTTTAAAGCATGATGCATATGGATAGAAATCCAATATACATGAAACATATATATATCATAGTTTTTGTCTTTAATTCCAAAAATAAGTTTTGTTAAAACACAAAACCTAAAACACATGATATAGGTATATCAAAGTAAGTTTGTCTAAGAGTTGAAGCATGCATGTATATAGAACAAATCTAATATACATTAAACCATGTAAACTTGTTTTGATATAATATCTATTCATGCAAACCAAGATCGGTTAAACCAAAAATCGAAAACCAAAACATGAAACGTGTGTGTTGTGAACTTGAGCTTATCATACTATTCTAATCTTTACAATTTGGATCTAAACACAAAACTAAACTATGGTACCGATGTCTTCTTGTAGAGCGCAATCTCCAAGCCGACTCGATCCAAAACTCCATGATCCACCGAGCAAGTGCTATATATGATCTTTGACGCTCGGGCTCTTGAATCAACATGTGAAAGCTTCCAAATCATCTTGTTGAAGCTAATCACCAACTAATAACTTGATTAATGATCTGAAACTAAAATCACAAGATTATTAGTACACATAACTACATGAGTTAATCATCATCAAAACTAGAGTGGAAGGCCTTTGGGCCAACAATCTCCCCCTTTTTGATGATGACAAAACTCATGGAGTTATATATGCATGGATTAAAGTTAAGCTTCAAAGAAGCTCCCCCTTAACTCATGCATAGGGATAAACAACAAATATATGGCTCTAGATACCAATGAAATTATAAAACATGAAACATGAATAAATGGCTCTAGAAACCAATGGAAGATACCAATGAAATTTTCAAAAACAATTAAACATGTTTTAGATACCAATTAGCAAAAACAAATAAACATGTCTTGATACCAATTAAACTAAACAAATAAACATGCTCTAGATACCAATTAAACTCAATATATGCAAAACAAAACTAATGATCTAGTAATCTCTTTTACAAGCTCTTGATACCAAAACTAAACATGTTCTTTAAATAATGCTTTGATACACCAATTGAACTTAATATAAAAACACATAAAACATGCATACAAACATGCATATAAACTCAAATTCTTCTCCCCCTTTTTGTCAATCATCAACAAAGGGGTTAAAAATAAAACATACACAGATTAAAAGAAATTCTTCTCCCCCTTATTTACAAAACTAATAAAAACATATTTTTTTTATATTCAAAACAAGGAATCAATCAAGGGATGCTCTCCCCCTTTTTGTCTAAACTCAAATATGATACCAATTAAAAATGTGTCAATGAAGTGCATTTTGATACCAATTAAAAATGAAACTATACCAATTGAAAAACAAAAATCTTGATACCAATTGATAAGTAAACAAAACAACATACCAATTGTAAATAAACAATCTTGATATCAATTGAAACATAACAAATTTTGAATTTCTAAACATAAATGTTGATACCAATTTGAAATTAAACAAGGATCTTAATACCAATTGAAATTAAACAAAGATCTTTAATACCAATTGAAATTATTGCCAATTGAAATTATTATTTTCTATCATAAAGCAAGGGAGTGGAATACTAAATACCAATTGAAAGAAGAAATACAAGATTTTCTCCCCCTTTATGAAATACCAATAAAACTATGATAAGGCTCGAATTAAGATACCAATTGAAGGCTAAATCAATTGAAACAAAGTTGAAACTCAAGCTTATCATCATAAACAAGAATTGTGCTTAAAGATATAGGGATATAGTAAGCACAAATAAAACATATATATGTATGAAAATTAGATACCAATTGAAATTGATATTCTTTGAAATGCAAGCATACATATACGAAAATATATGAGTATACAAGAAATGTTAGGATTGATACCAATTGAAAGAATTCAATGATACCAATTGAAACAACAATAAGATCAAGTGTATATCTCATATAACCTACCACCCATTTCATGTTCAAGTTTATTATGATTTTCACTATAAAGCATACATGAGCATGATCTCCCATCCAACCACCCTTAGATGGTAGGGGTTTTCAAAAATAGGTTTACAAATATAGTATGTTTGAAAACTACTACCAAGGAAGAATATCACAACTAGTTATATGAATCAACTAGTATGAGATCCTTCAAACAAGGAATAAAAAAATATTTTCATGAAGACACATGTAAACCACATGGCACTAAAACACTCAAAATCCATATAGCACAATTTATACTCATGAAAAATAAGTCATGAGAAAACATTAAATAAGGTGAGTGTACAAGTGTTGTGAGAAACATATCAACATGAAAATGGACAATCAAGCTCAATGTGAAATTCCTTAAAAACATGAAATTCATCTAGGATGTGAAATCACCAATTGAAATCATCTTAAAAACATGAAATTCATCATAAATGTGAAATCACTTAGCAAACATGAAATTCATCCAAACGACTTAATCTTCAAGGCATATGTATGTCATGTACAAACTAAAATATACATACATATCCTAAACACAATGAGTCCACAAGGGTATATGCATGAAGGCACGTGGCTCAAGGATGTATATGTATATCTAATAGTTTGGACAAGATAGACATATACAAGAAGTTAAAACATATGATCATGAAAACATATCCAAATTGAGGAATACAAGTCAAATGCAAGAATCATCAAAACTAGACTTTACTAGTACATCAAGTGAATACAAATGAGCGTTCAAGCACAAACATATATAAAGGTCTATTTGTAACTCACTAGTTGTACAAGTATAAATCCTAGTCTTAATGAAAACTTATCATTCAAGCAAGTAGTCAAAACATGAAGCATAAAACGAGAATCATAACCCAACATGATAAACATAATAATCAAAACATGAATTATTAAAACAAAAAGTCATAATTAACCATATGATTAGCATGACAAAGACATATGCATTAGATCTTTGATTAACATGATAGCTAAAACATAAAGAGAACACAAAATATGGGTCCATACTAAACATGGGTGTCTCAACAACTAATCGTGTAAAGCATAAGTCTAATAAACATGGCAGAAATCATACTAAACAAAACATGAGTCATCAAAACAAAACATCATAAACATTCATATGATCATTATGTATATGCATGTACATTAGATCTAGTGCATACATATTGGTTTAAAAAAGGGGAGAACACAAAGATAAGATTCATATAAAACATGGGTGTCTCAAGTAACTAAACATGTACACCACTAGTCTAAACAACATGGCATGAACATAATAATCAATAAACCAAGACATGCTATAGAATGATGAACATGAAAAACATGCAATTAAAAATGGGAGTTAGAGAATGATACCAAAATCGATGAAGGTGCATCTCTAGTTCTCCAAACCACGGTGATCCTCCCACCAAATCCCCTTGAGAGTGAAGCATCCAAATGGTTCTCTTTTAAGCTTGGAACGCATCCACCTCAAGGTACCAATACTCTCACGTGATGCGAGAGCTCCCACCTACATCAAAAGTCAAGGAGGTGATTTTTGGTACCCATTTTCTTTTGGGTCCATAGGGGTTAGTTTCTTTTCTAACCCAAACAAGATTAGTTGCTAAATTTTCATGATAAATACGATCATAACAAAATCTAGCAAGATGGCCTTTTCGGCCACAATGTGTAAATGTGTACACATGAGCATACATGTTATGGTTGTGTCCGTGAAAAGCATGTGTATGCCGTGTAGGGTGTGCATGCAAAGATGGACCTTGTTTCTTGTGAACCAATGTTTCCAAACGTGAATGATTCAAAGTGCATTGGCTCAAAGTGGAGCCCAAACATTCAACACTTTTCTTCAAAACATTTATATCATTTTCAATAGTGGAAGACAAAGTGGAGCATGCAATAGGTGTGCAAGAAGAAGAAGCTATACTAGCATGGCACACATGAGAGTCAATATCAATTTTTAAAGATTCATTTTTCTTTAAAACCAAATCCAATTCTTTTGTAATGGACTCAATTTTATTTTTCAAAACAAGGTTATCTTTTAAAACAAAATCCAATTTAGAAGATAACACTTCATTGTTTTTCACAACATCACAATCATTTTTACTTTTCAAAAATTCATTTTCCTTTAAAGCAAGTTCAAGTTGAGATTTAAGTGAGTCACGTTCACTTGCAATCTCTTCCTTCTCTTGCAAACACAATTCAAAATTAGAACACAAATCCTTTAATTCATTTTTCAAAACAAGGTTGTCCTCTTTCAAAAGATTGTGTTTTTCCAAGAAATTTTAAAGCTTTTGAGCAAGTTCCAAATTTAAAGATTGAACTTCTAAACATCCACAGCAATAGGAACTAGAGCTATCATCTAATTGAGTATCCGATTGTACCTCAAGGGAGTGATTCCCTGGGACCATGAAGCAACGCTCTTCGGACTTTTCTCTCCTAGATCCTCTCAACTTGTTGATAATCCTTGGAAGCTCGGGAGAAGTCAATATGCTCCAAACTGCAAAAGCCGTGTCATAACGATCAAAAACCGGTAAAAGATGTTCATTAAGAGATGCTTTAAGTGCTCTAAGTGCTAATGCATTAGCCTTTTTATGCTTGCTACTATTAGGGAATGATTCTTGAGTAGAGGCTTAATAAACTAGATGACCTAGTGATTTTAAATGCCTACTCATATTGGTCTTCCAAGTATTAAGTCTAAAATGGTCAAACATAGGAGGGCTATCCATGAGTGCAAACTAGATGAGTGCAAATGAACAATGCAAAAGAAGATTAGCAAACCAAGATCTCACTCCTAGGTGGTTAAACCTAAATATCAGGAGCACTAGCTCTGATACCAATTGAAAAGTCACCTAGAGGGGGGTGAATAGGTGATATGGCTAATCTATGAACTCAATGCGGAATTTAAAAACTTAATTGCAATACACTCAAGTGTGATCAACAAATGATGCACACACAACCAAGCCAAGCAATTATGAATGCACAATATGAATAGTTGCAAGGCACAAAGTAAAGAGAGAGATAGAGAAAGTCAATGGATCAAGCGCAAACAACAAGATATGTTACGAGGTTCGAGCACCCAGCTCTACATCCCCGCCTTCGACACACGAAGGATTTCTAATCCACTAGCAAGTCCACAAAGAACTCTCACAAGGAGTACCCAACTCCTCTCTTTACAACCACAACCTCCTCCTTGAGGCAAGCTCCAATCCAACAAAATAATCACCTCACAACTTGAGGGATTAGCACAAAGCAAACACAAGGATTACCTCACAACTTGAGAGATACAACCCAAGGCACAAAGCCAAACAAAGATTGGGTTTTACAACTTGGTGGTCTAAACAACAACCACAAACAATTTCTTCTCCCACACAAATATCCTATAGAATGAGATAGTAGATGTTGCTCAAGTGTGGAGAAAACCAATGGAATGGAAATCAAAATCACAAAGAAAATCCTTGGGAAATAGTAGAAAACAAGATGAGAAAGTTCAAGCTAAATCTTTTCCCAAAAACCCTTTTCTTTGAATTTCCAAACCCTAGCAAAAACACCAAATATGTTGTTCAAATAGAGCTCAAAAACTTCTTTTGATTTCAGTAAAAACACCAGAGAGTATGAAAAAATTCGCACCCAAAAAATTTAGAGAAAAACTCTTGCCAAAGGGGTATTTATAGGCAAATCTGGAAACTAGCCGTTGGCAGCAGTTTTTGCCAAAATAACCCTGCCGGTCGACCGGACGGTCGACCGCCCAACGGTCAAATTCTGACCGTTGCCAGCTACCGGTCGACCGCCCGGGTCGACCGAAACAAACAGAGAGCTCTGCTCTCAGACCCGGTCGACCCTAACGGTCGACCGTCCAGTGTCTGCCAAACGTGCACAGATCTGTGCACGTCGGTCGACCGACCCGGTCGACCGACTTCATGCAAGTCGACTTGGTCAGAAGACAAGTCGACTGGTTGAAGCCTGGAACAGAAAACTGGATCAGAAAATCAGTTTAAAAATATTTAAAAAATCTTTTAACACTCCTAAAAATCACCAAAAATAGTTTTATCATTTTGCATTGATATATAAACATGTGGTAAAAAGTTTAGCTCAAATATCAATCAATATGAACTATTTTTGTGTCTTATCATTTTTACCAAAAACCAAAAACTGTATTTTCTAAAACTTGGATTTTGAATAGAAAATACATTTTGTCCAAAACTCTTCCAAATACAAAAACATGATATTTAAACACTTTAAAGCATGATTCATATGGATAGAAATCCAATATACATGAAACATATATATATCATAGTTTTTGTCTTTAATTCCAAAAATAAGTTTTGTTAAAACACAAAATCTAAAACACATGAAATAGGTATATCAAAGTAAGTTTGTCTAAGAGTTGAAGCATGCATGTATATAGAACAAATCTAAATACATTAAACCATGTAAACTTGTTTTGATATAATATCTATTCATGCAAACCAAGATCGGTTAAACCAAAAACCGAAAACCAAAACATGAAACGTGTGTGTTGTGAACTTGAGCTTATCATACTATTCTAATTTTTACAATTTTGGATCTAAACACAAAACTAAACTATGGTACCGATGTCTTCTTGTAGAGCGCAATCTCCAAGCCGACTCGATCCAAAACTCCATGATCCACCGAGCAAGTGCTATATATAATCTTTGACGCTCGGGCTCTTGAATCAACATGTGAAAGCTTCCAAATCATCTTGTTGAAGCTAATCACCAACTAATAACTTGATTAATAATCTGAAACTAAAATCACAAGATTATTAGTACACATAACTACATGAGTTAATCATCATCAAAACTAGAGTGGAAGGCCTTTGGGCCAACATGATCATGACGTGCAAATAGTGAATATGCATGTGGGTGATGTGTATGAACATGTGGAGTTTGTTTCTTTGAAAACAAAGACTCCAATCTTTTATGGTTAAATGCACATGTGCTCAAAGTTGAGCTCAAACAATTAATTTTATTTTTCAAAAATTTAACTTCATTTTTATCAATGGTTGTGGCATGAAAGAGCATGATCAATAGCCTTTTTCTTTTTAGAAACATTTGCTTTTTCTTTTTCAACCATTTTTTTTTAAGAGTTGTTTTCATGTAAAGCAACTTCCTTTTGTTTTTCCACCAAAGCAATTTATTTTCAAAATAGTGTTTCCTTCACAAAGATCATTTAATTTAGAAAGCAAGGAAACATTCTCATTTTTCAAACTTTCATTTTCTTTTTCAATGCATGCAACCTTATTTTTAAGAGAATCATTTTCTTTTAACATGCAATCAAATTTCTTTTTCAAATTTTGTTATCCTTTTTAATCATGTCATATTTTTCTAAGAGTTGTTGACAAAAGAAGCAAGTTCATTATATGACATATCAACATCCTCTTCTACCTCGGATTCGATAGTTACCTCAAGGGGGTTATCCCCTTGGACCATGTAGCACAAGTTGGAAGCGTTACTTCTAACATCCGAGTCGCTCCCCGCATAATATTGTTCATTTTCGCCAAGGGAGATCAACGAGTTCCAAATTACAAAAGCCGAGTCAATGTTAGCAATTCTACATAAATAATCATTGTTTAGGGTACTCTTCAAAGCATGAATGGCTTTTGAGTTAGCCTCAATGTACTTGCTATTATTAACATATGAATCATTAATGGTAGCAAGATAAACATGAATGCCTAGGCCTTTGAGGAACAAAGACATCTTAACCTTCCAAGTTTGGATATTAAGAATGTCAAAGGTGGGAGGTGTCATGAAGTCCATGGTGTGTGTACAAATATTGTGATTAGCCTAAAATGAGGATCTTTAAACTCTAGATTGTAAGACCCAAATCAAGGGCACTTGGCTCTGATACCAATTGTAAATCACCTAGAGGGGGGTGAATAGGTGATGGCTAATCTAATGGTCACTAAATGCGGAATTAAAACTCTTTAATGCAAATTAAAACTTATTACACTAAACACCAAGTTTAACACAAGAGTGTAGCCGAATTCCCCGTGAAGGGCTCTGGACTAACTCCTCAAGATTCCTCTAAATAAGAGTTGGGGTGCCGCGTTGGCTCTCTTGGTTGAAAACTAGTGTTAGCAAACAATCCCCAAGCATATAACAATTAAGCACACAATGTATATCAAGCATATAAAGATGAAAGCAATATAAGCATGCAAGATATAAAGACAAAGAGATAGAGAGTGAGCAATCGCAAACACGGGAGATTTGTTTCGAGGTTCAAGCACCCTTGCTCTACGTCCCCGCCTTCACACTTGAAGGATTTCCACTATAAACCGATCCCACCGGATCACTTGGAGCCGCAACACCTACAAGGAGTTCCCACTAGAACTCTTGGACTCTCTAGTCTCGTACACACCGCAAGCCCACAAGCTCGCCGAGGCCGCACCTCAAACACCGAGTTCTCACTAGAACCCGAAAACACCGCGAACACAACCGTCCGCCTCCTCAAAGCACAAGAATAGAACTTTGGTGATCACAACACTTTGATCACCTAAAATCCTCTCACGACAAATCCCTATAGGATGGATATGGCAATGGATAGCTCAAGTGTTGTGTGAGTAAACAAGGATTGAGATGGTGGAGGAAAACTCAAAAAATCACTTTTAAACACTCTTGATAAAACTCCCCTTTTGATTGGAAATATTTGCTCTCAATTTAGTGGAGAAAAACCTCTTAATAGAGTAGGAAAAACTGGCTTAAAACTCTCCAAAAATCTTTTAGAAATCAGCCCCCAAAAGTCCCAATTTATAGGGCTCCAAAAATAGCCGTTGGGAGCCAGAATAGCCTGTCGGTCGACCGCCCGGTCGACCGGCCAACGGTCAGAAATCTGACCGTTGTGCCAGCGGTCGACCGGTCGGTCGACCGTGACCCTGGAACAGAGAGCAGAGCTCTCTGCTGTTCGACCGGCCCGGTCGACCGGGGCTTTCCAGAGAGCATAAGCTCTCTGCGGTCGACCGGGTCGGTCGACCAGCCCTCCAGCACTGTCTGGCGTGCACGTCTGTGCACGTCGGTCGACCGGCTCGATCGACCGACTTCTAGCTCGGTCGACCGGA
>JAVJIF010017912.1:5000-50995 GCA_038442645.1 Agave tequilana
ACTATCAGAACAACTACACTAAAAATATATTACCAAACAGTAAGAACATGAAGTACAACTAAGATGTATGCTTAGAGAAGCTGCATATACTATGCAAGTCCAATATCATCATTATCATGTACCAAACAAATGCAAATGCTAAAAAGCATGGGGCATTTGGCTACGAAATCTACTAATGTTAACATTACTAGCAAATGCATAACTGACCTAGCAACTGCTGAAATATTTGAATAAACCTAATTTGAGAACACATATGATGACTATGCATGCATGTGTGCACTATGTCATAAAGCAAATATCAGGGAGAAAAGATATGCAGCCCTACTTTGTGGTATGGTAGAAATATGCAAAGATACAACAAAACACAAATATTTCTATATAGCAATATGTACCTTCTATACCCAGTTTTTCAAAAATTTACTACATATATGACTATTCTAAACAAATATTACACCCCACTAACAAACCTGAAGCTTGCTATTTCCTGATTTGTAAATGTGTATTAAATGAATAATGACTAATATTCCTTATTATCAAAGTGATATACACAGAAACATTTTTTTTCTTCTAGAAATTTCAACTTTATGGGTTCACCTTTGGCATGTTCAAAATTGTTTGAAAAATGAAGTTCAAAAGGTTTTCTGTCTGAGACAAACAGGCTGCTGTAAATTGTCGACAAAATATACTATAACCATGAAGAAGCAAAGTGATTCCTAAGAACACATTTTTTTCTTAATGAGAGAAATATAGATCTAATCGTAATGCAACCCATTATTCCAATATTAGTACCAATACAAGAAACTAGAATAAAAGCTAAGCAACTCATAATTTTGGAAGCACATACGTTCAGGGGCTAAATGAAGCCAATAAGATATCATCTCTTACCTATGAAGTAACTACTTTTTATGGAGAGTATAGAGATCAATATATCACCAAAAATGGGAGGGAAAACAAGCATATGCCATATTTGTATTGCATTCTTTTCAATTTATTCATAAGCATCAACTTTGGAATGAGTATGATAAGAAAACAATATTTTGCATTAACTAGTCAACTGTACACATAACTCGACATGCAGATTAATCTTAGATAAAATAGCAACATCTTCAGCAGATGGTTATACTAGGAAAGGTGTGTCCTAAGATCCATAAGCTGCATGGACAAATAGAATATGCTTAATTATTATAATAAATGGCAGGACATCACTGATAGAGCATGCAGAGCATAACCAAATTCCTTATCCAGAGAACCTAATACATTGCTTCATTCATAAAATCTGTGTATTAAAAATGACTGAACAGAGAACAAGGCAAACAGGCTGTCTCCTATAGGGATGGATGGGTTTTAGAAAAATAGACCCCTTATAAAATGTTTAATTTTCTTAGAACTTGGTTGCTTTTTTTCTTGCCCCCAATAATTCAAGGGCTCTCTTCAGGACCCAGCATCTCAATTCATTGAACATGCGAAGTTTCAAAAGTTGGCTAGGAACTAAAATAAACTGCGTCTAACCCAAGATAATCCCCATTATATAAGCCACTCTTCTCGTTACTCTGGTCCTCTTCTACTGACCATTTTTATGTATAAACACATAGAACAATTTTGCACTAATAAAGTTACAATGTAACAAGTCCTTATATGTCCTTATATGAGATCTTAACTCATGAAATGGTCTAAACATGTTTAAAGTATGTCATGAGTGACTTCAACGAGCTGATCCTGAGAGGCACTCTAGTAAAGGATTGGGTGAAAGTAATATATAATGAACTGAAGAAGGTCCCTGGTTCGTCAGAACATTCTGATGAAGCTCCCTATTGATAGGACAACGGATATATAGGATTAGTACAACAGACTCACATTGTTTTGACGAGTTGACAAGAAACAGATGGAAGGCCCACCTCAAACAATCAAGAACTCTGGATGAACAGTGATAATTATGATTGTGATTTGATTAGAAGATTTGTTGCATGCTGAAATATTTGCTAAATATTTGGAAAACATTTGAAATCTAACACCTCTCTTTTGTCTTCCGAGTTATTCCTTTTGAGAGTTTATTGTGTGTTTAAAATTTGTCATCACATACTGATAGGATAGGAGTAGCAGGGAAGAAAAATTAATTTCTTAGAGTCTAATCTAAACTTAATTAATGTATAAAAATCTTTCGGAAAAATGTTGAATAGTCTAGTAAGGTGGCAGCGCTCATGTACTTAAAGTTGGTTTGCAAAAGCAGTTCCATACAGAGGACCAAAGAGTTTCTGGGCATGTGGCAGAGACTTCATAATTTGGAGAGGATTTAATATTGCAAGTTTATTTCTCTGATATTTTGCTATTCATTTCCAGAATGCGACCATGAAGATGGTCCTATGTGAAATTGTTACCTCTTTCTGTACAATATTGACAACTGGCGATAATCAGAAAAGAGAGATGTCTTTGTTTTGTTCTGTTTTCTCTTGGATGTGGTGGTGGGATAAGAGGTGGGAATATAATGTTCTTAGAAGATTTAGTATAGGAATAATCTGCAATTTCTACATTTTTGTTGGGTTGGTTTTTTTTTTTTTTGGTGTGTGCGCGCACAAGGAAAGGTGAAGGGCATTCTGCATTCTGCTGTTAAAGTTAAACAATGAACTAGATATGTGGGATATCAAGATCCAATGAAATAGCAATTGTAGCATGGGAAATTATGTCTGCATGCAGGAATCGATCACAACCCCCATTTGTCTTTTCAACTATTTGAGTTCTTGCAGACAATGTATTTAATTAATGTGGCTAGCAGTTGGTATGCAACATGTACTAAGGGCTATCACATTACTGTCAAGATAACAACAAATCGCTATAGACGAGAAGGAACACTATATGTATGTACCCATGATGAAGTATGTTACTAGAAATATTTTGCATGGACCTAAGTGATTAGGGATGTAAACGGATGCAAATAATGCGGTTCAAACCTGTCTTCATATCCATATTTTAAAAGAAATGGATATCCGTTCGTTTAATATGGACACAAGTCACCATTTTAGATTTCCGAATAACCAAATACGCGCCTGGAAATTCAAGAATATGTCTTGGTGCATATAAGTTGAAGTCTGTCTAGTATCACACTCACACACGCTCACACACACACACAAACACATACAGAAATATGCATACATACATATATATGTAATTCTAATGTAAGAAAAGTCTAAAATAAAATGTTGAACTCATTTTGGTTTTGAATTATCAGTGTATTCAATTTGTCTAACTAGTGTTCGTATTTGCTTTGGGTCCGAATTCATTTTTATCAAATATGAATATTAAAGTTCAATATCGGGACAATATCCGTGTTCATCTTAGTATCCACAATAACAAAATGGGTATGAAATCTGTAATTCTACTCATCCGTTCTGTATCAGATCTGATGTACTATAAGTGATGCAAATGTCTTCATTTAAACTCTTTTTATGTTCTCAGTGTATGTTGGTATTTTCCAAGCTATGTATGACCTATTTCCTGTATTCCATACTAACTGCGAGCTCTGTGGGTTGCATTGGTGAGATTGGATGATTTCTTTTGTTGATCTAACAACAGCTTGAAGTTGGTTTTATTTCGTCTGCTGCCATAGCTGCTGTTTTTTTTTTTTTTCCTGCTTCCTCTTTATTATTATTATTTTTTTTGGCGGGGTGGGGTGGGGGGGGCCAGTGGTGGGGGTGGGGGTGGGGTTGGTTGCTGAAAGGCCGTACTCAGTCTAATGTTACTGTAATTTCCTCCTAGTTTTGATACATAAAGTCAACTCCCTAACACACACAAATGGTTGCGGGATACACTGTATAAAAGCTGGAGAATTGATGCTATAAAATATCTAATCCTCTTGCAGGAAAAATGATGAGGCAGTATGAAATTATGCATTCAAGAAGCTTCAGACCTTCCATGGTCAAGATGGTCTATTGTATGGCCCTGTATTAACCAATTATTCTCATTTTAATTTTAGAGAATATTGGTGACATATCATGAGAAGCTCATTATTTCTTATCAAGGGGCCAGCTCAAAGGCTTAATTGCTATACAAAATGGAAGTCATATGACCAAAAATGGGAAACAGGTGCTGGGCAGTCTACTCCCAGATGAAGCCCCGAAAATGTAGTTTGATGGTAACACCTAAGCCAATAAATTTGGCATCTTAGTTTTTTGCCAACAATTTGACACATTCTTTTTTGAGTAGTCACAAGTCAATATAAAATTTCTCATCCTCTTGCAGGAAAAATGATGAGGCAGTATGAAAGTATGCATGCAAGAAGCTTCAGACCTTCCATGGTCAAGATGGTCTGTCATATGGCTCTATATTAACCAATTATTCTCATTTTAATTTTAGAGAATATTGGTGACAAATCATGAGAAGCTCATTATTTCTTATCAAGGGGCCAGCTCCATGGTTCACAGTCGCGGTCTCGGCCGCCGACTCGGCGGGCACTGAGACGGATCGGTCTCGGCGACTCGGATCGGTATCGAGCGATACGCGCAAAACGCTATAGAGAAAGCTCAAAAAATTCTGAAAAAATCACGACAAATTTTAAAAAAAATGTAAACACCCACATTCATGTATCACATGTATAAAATATATTACCTAGCATACTAAACATAAAGCGAAAGTATAAATACACGCGTCGTCGGTAGAAGCATATCAAAATACATACACAATAGAGTAATTACACAAACTACATTCATAAATACATGCTAATGTAATTATTTTCACATTGAATTGCGATGAGGCACAAAATCATCATAATGCCGAGTCGACCGAGTCAACTCTGATTCTCGGCCGAGTTGGCCTCCTCTGAGTTGAGCCGACCGACTCGTGACTCGGACTCGTCTCGGAGAGGGCCGAGACGGATACGACTCGGCCGACTCGTCTCCGACTCGGCCGAGTCTTTGAACCATGGCCAGCTCAAAGGCTTAATTGCTAAATGGAAGTCATATGCCAAAATGGGGAACAGGTGCTGGGCAGTCTACTTCCAGATGAAGCCCCTAAAAGGTAAGACAATAAATTTGGCATCGTAGTTTTTTGCCAACAATTTGACACGTATTCTTTTTTGAATAGTCACAAGTTAATCCTTCTTACGGTGATCATATTCATTAATTGTAAATAATTTTCATTCTTATAGTGACATGTAGGAATTTGGAGAAACGATTGAAGTTTCATCACTTCACATTTTTTAATGGTGACATGCATATGCCTTTTCGCTTGAATGCTTTTTAACATTTACATACAACCTTACACTAGCAAAATTGCTGCGTGCAGTCTATGCAGAAATTTTATGTATAGATGAAGAACTGTGGCTACATTTCATTCCACCCAGTTGACTCCGTGATCAGACTTTGTTTATTTCTCAGAATGGAATTATGAGCTTGAATTTTATTGTAAGTGAAGTTCTTCACATTCTATTGGATTTTAGGTTATAACAATGAATTACATGAAATCTTTAGTACAGGAGCTCATTGCATTAAGTCTGCAGATTGATCATCATATATCTGATCATAATTTTTCTTGTAACTGAAATGTCTAATGGAGATACAAAATTTATGTCCAACCAGTGTACTAGAATCGTGGTATGCTCTGGTTCGTGGTACTAGTATGGAATCTACGGATATATAGTGTATTACTTTGCATGGTACACAATGCGAAGTGGGTAAGCTTAATCGGATTAACATTTTGGGTCGTGTTACACTTGGGGTATATCCTACGATCATTTGGATAATTATCCATGTAACGTTTGTGTGCATGTGGATGGAGAAAAAACAGGCATGTACATTTGAGGACATGTAAAATTAAGAATTCTGATAATAGAAACTCTCATCATATCTATAAGGCAAGCATTGATTTGATTCTTATTTAAAAAATAGAAAGTAATTTACTTTATTTATTAATTAAAATGCAATTACAATTCTAATTACATTAAATAATGAAAGTTCAATTTCAAACTTTAAAGCCAAAGTTTAATTTTCAAACACTAGAAATTCTAGCGTTAAAATTTATGAAAAGAACTCATTGAATCAATTAGTCACTAGTGCTCCTTTTTATTTTCAGGTTTGCTATGTTTAGCGATCTGAGTCAGGAATGCACCACAAATCAGAAAGCACAAATTGGATCATGATTCAACAAGGTATGGAGTGAATTAGGTGACATTGTCCAACTCAATTAGAAAATTTTGGATATGGATAAATCTCCCTAATGTAGCCCACCCCAAAAGTTTGGAATAAAAACTTTCTTTTTGTTTTTTTGACTATAAATACAACTATATGAATGCATATCCTATGGTTAAATGGCCAGTTTGCACATCTAAATAGATAGAAATAATGACACCATTTACTGTATCGTTGCAGGATAGGAATAATTTGATTGCTTGTTTTCCTTAGATTATTAAACTTAAACCCCAACATCCTAAGAATTTATAAAATTATAGAGAACTACCTACTACATAAATTTTCAGTTTTTTTTTTTTGTTGAGAAATGATTAAGCATACTCTCATCAATTTTCCAATTTTTGGAAAGTGTTGCATGAACTAGATAGTCACTCTTTGCACTATTCTTGTAAAATGTTAGCTGCCTGATTTTAAGTAACTGTAAGTATATCATAATTTTTTCTTGGTAATTATGTATAAACTTGAGTAATTATATGCAAAAAAGCCACTATTTAATAATTCTACTGAAGACATGATATCCCCTTCTCAAGGATCACACTCCTTGGGACTCTCAGTATTTGTTAGTGAAAATGATCATGGATTACATCAGATCCTTACCTGTGTGCACTTCTTACAGATTTCTATCCACTTGGTTTGCACAAAATATTGTACTAATATTTTTGTTGATCAGAATTTTATTGTTATTTTCAAAGCTAAGATACATTTATACTGCCAACAACAGAGAGTGTACCAACTATCAGTCTGAAATTAGCTGTGCAACAGATTGTTGGCAATTGGAACAAAATCAGTTTCATGATGGATTGTTATCAAGAGATACTGATGAAGACAACTTTAGTTATCTTTTATTTTAGTTTTCTTCAGTTATTTTATTTAGTTGTGTTTATTTAGTACCACATTGATTGTGGTGGGAGGTGTCCACTTGATGTAGGCCTATGTAAGACTAAGACGTGTATTGAGTTCAGTATTTAATGAGATTGAGTTTATTAAACATTTGCTTTGCATGTTGATTTGCTTAGCTCTTTAAATCTTTTGTGAGTGAGTTGCAAAAGTAGGTGAGAGATCACCTGCGTGAGATACATGAATCTGAATCTTTTATGAGTGAGTTGTAAAAGTGGGTAAGAAATCACTTGGGTAAGAGATCCGAATCAATATTTATTCATTGTTATTCCCAAATTATCAAACCCTTGTTTTCCCTTTCGTCATGTGTCAATTTTAGTATCAGAGCTAAAATTCCTGCCTTCACCAAAATTTTAAACCCTAAATCTAGCCTTTGGTTTTAGTCTTTGAAAAATTTAGAAAATTCCCATGCCATTGTTCATCGTCTTCTCCTCCCAAGAATTCGTCACAACCACCCTCGACCGCAACTCCAGCCCGCCACCGCTTGGAGATCTAGCCCTGCCACTGACTTCGACAATCTCTGACTTCGCCATCGACAACCCCTCGGAGATCCAACACCGCCCTCATCTTCAGTCTTCGTCTTCAGTTCAGATTTAGATAACCTGCCGCCTTCGTCTTCAGTCCAATCTGTCGCCGTCGCCGCCAGGTCCACCACCCTTGTCTTCAGTCCAGACCTGGACAACTCACCGCCCTCGTCTTTAGTCGTTGAATTTTGACAACCCCCTCGTCCTCATCTTCAGTCCAGATCTCGACAGCCCGCCTCCCTCGTCTTCGGTCTAACCCGCCGCCGCCGACCTCACCGTCATCTCCTTCAACAACCTCCGACTTCGCCACCACCCCGCTGCCCCGTCTCCCTCCATCTGTAATAGTAGTAGTTGGGTTTGCTTTAGGTTTCACAAGCCAAACCCGATCCAGCTGCCGAACTCAATCCAACCTGGATATGTCTCACGTCAACCCGACCCGCTTGCAACCCGGGTCCGACCCGACTTGAGCCGACCCGACCCGACTCCAGCTGAGCTGACAACAGCTCTTTGTACCAATTGCAGGCCCATTTTGAGCCTGTTTCAAGTCCGATTTGAGCTGTTTTCAAAGCAGTTTTCTTCCTGTCACATCCAGCCTGTGTTTATAGCCGTTCTACGAATTTCGTGCGTGATTTTCAGCTCTCGATTATGGATAATCCTCCAAGAAATTTTACATGATTCTACGTTTGGGCGTGAACTACTCACCTCTCCGATGAAATCTAACTTGAACTGAATTTCAATTGCTGAATTGTTTGCAAATATTATGGGACTATAATAATTTGTTAGCGACATTGTGATTTGCTTCTCTCTAATGGTTTGCATCTTTGTTTGCTATTTTCATCATTTTAGAATTGTATTTCTTGGCCTTTAGGAATTGAGCCTTTTAGGCGATTTTTAAGTTTCATCATTGAATGTATGCATTTAATTTTATTTGAGTTTAGGATTCATGTTGCATCTGTGATTTGTTTGTCGTGCATTTGTGTTAGTGCATCCTCCTTCCTAAAGGAAAGTGGTAAAACCCTTGTTAGACCGATATGAAAGAGAAAATTGACCTTTTACTTAGGCAAATGCGGGGATATCAATTCACACTTAGGGATGATAGAAGCACGACTCGAAGATAGAATCTCAAACCGGTGTCCCTCGAAGAGTCAACATGTTAATATTGTGCCTAGTGATAATGCTGACGACTCGAGGGTTATTGAGGATGTCTATGTTCATCTCGAGATTACTAGTGTGGTTAAAGATACATTAGTTGATCCAGTGCCCCGATTCTTGATGACGTCCATGTCTCTGCTGAGGGTGCTAGTGATGTCTGATGCATTGTGTTTTCCTATTGCACATGATAAAACTCCTAAATAGATAACAATTTGTAATGATGACTACAAATTTGCTGCATATCCATCGTATTTTGTAGGAATTTGTAGTTAACAATAAAGTGATGGTTACGATTCATTTTGAGAGTTTCCTTCAGGAACTGTGAGGAAGTCAAATGTTCGATGTGCAGAGTCCTATAGAGTTCTGAGGAGAATTGCTTCTATTACCCTTGAGTTGGGTATCTCATGGGATCCTGATACTAGTTCAGTTTTCAATGTGGAGAATTCGACTCCTGCTAAATATGCCTTTTTAGATTTGCCATCGATTGCAGCTGATCTGTCATAGAGGCCAGTTTCATCTTTACCACTTTGATTCAGACTTGATGCACGATTGCCGATTCCAAGACCACCACCATGACCCGATTGAGATGCTTTGTGCGAGGAGATTGTTCTGTTCAACCCGGACATGCTCGATGTTTGTTATCTCTGCATTTACCAGAGATGAATGCTTTCAAGTCAGAGAGAATGATGAAGACAACTTTAGTTATCTTTTATTTTTGTTTTCTTTAGTTGTTTTATTTAGTTTTATTTATTTAGTACCACATTGGTCGTGGTGGAAGGTGTCCATTTGATGTAGTCATATGTAAGGCTAAGACTCTTATTGAGTTCAGTAGTTAATGAGATTGAGTTTATTAAATTTTTTCTTTGCGTTGATTTGCTTAGCTCTTTAAATCTTTTGTGAGTGAGTTACAAAAGTAGATAAGAGATCATCGGGTTGAGAAACCTGGATCAATTTTTTTGTGAGTGAGTTGCAAAAGTGGGTGAGGGATCACCTGAGTTAGCGATCCGAATCAATCTTTATCTATTGTTATCCTCAAATTATCAAATCCTAGTTTTTCTCCCTTCCATCCCGCATCAGATACGCTAAGCATTGGGGTGGTGTTGTTAGATATAGTATATTATTATATTATATCTAAGAGCTGCAACCATTGTTCATTTAGGAATGTAATGTGAAATGTACATGCACATAAATCAGAAATCAGTGATATGATAAATTTTGCTACGTTTCACCAACTATTATGATCTTAGGTAGGAAAATAATTAAAATAAATAATGCATGATGATGGATTTAACAAAATGCGCAATAACAGTGGTACGTTTGAAATCTAAAATATACTGATGCAACTACTCAGTTACGATGACAAAGCTTTTATAATCAATATTATGATTAACAAATACAAAGTAGCAGATGCACACGAACTCACAATATAGTGGCAACAGATTAACTTGATAAAATATTAGAGGCGGTGTCAACCCACAAATAAATAGACCGTGTTAAAAAGATTTACCTACTGATAATTACAGAGATATCTCGGACCTGTAGTTGGTACTGATGCGTAGAGCTCTTCGTCATGATCATAACGGTACCAAGATCGCCTGAAACGTAGTCCGAATGCGAAAGTTACGACCCAAAAATGAAGTAGGGTCATTAACAGGTCTATTTTTTGATAATGGATCTGGATCCGAATTAAAGTTTGTGTCTTCTTCCTTTTTTGAAGCAACAAGATGATGCTGGAGATGGTGCTGATGGGTGATGTTGCGTTCGTCGGAAGAGGTGGCGGCGTTGGTTTTGTCGGAGGAGAAGAGATCAGTGGGTTGTTGGAGGTTTCCTTGGGTTCCTTTGGATGGATTGTAGAAGAAGACAAGAAGAACAAAGAGTTAGTGTTTGCTGTTGATGACTTTTTATGGAGAGAGAAAATAATTGTTGGTTTTTTCTAGAATTTGTTTGCAGGTGAAAGGAATAAGAAGGAGAGATTGGATTAAGGTTTATTTGAAGGAGGTTAGGAAGTAATCCTAAACAATATGAGAGAAGTTAAATCTCACACAATAAAATTTATCACAATTCTTCATTGCTCATTGTTGGTACAACAGGACCATTATATAGGCTTTTACAAAATTGAGTTCAACTCAAACTCTAACTCTTAATCTAAATAGTATTACAATCCCAAAATTTTGAAACTCAAAATATATCAAAATAAAGAAACTAAAAAACAAAAATAAAGAAAGAGAAAAAAATCTCAAATCTTACTACGACTTCAACTTGGACTGGGACTTCTTGGATTCATCTCTTCGGCTCTTTCATCTTGAATAGATGTATGAATCAGAATGCTATCTTTATGTTCTGAATCTAATCAGTTGTATTTGTGGTTCAAATCCCATTCAGTTCTTTTTTTTTTTTCATTTCCTTTTGTATCTCGATTGATACAAATAATAACGGTATCTTTGTTTATATTTCCTTTCTCAAGGAACCAATACGAAAACTGTCCTGTCTACTGTGTTTAGCCTTCATTTAGTCATCTGGTCATATCACTTAAATTTTCATGTTATATTGTTGAATTATGTAAAACAAAGTTTGTCTTGCTTCTATTTGAAAAGTACTGTGGCTAATTACTCTTCGCGTGCTAGTCTTCACGTACACAGTTTATCTTCCATGCATAAGAGGGTGAGGTGGAGGAACTCGGTAGGGGGAGAGCTGATATGCTTTTGGTTGCAGGCATGGCTAGGGTCTTGGTCATGGTAGACTGGGAAGATTGGAGGAGAGTTGAATTTGAGCCGATAAGCTCCAGCATTCTAGTTTTTATTAACCAACTAGAAGCTCAAGCATTCCCTTTTAATGTTATAGCCACAAATAAGAGATTATTAGTTTATTATTTCATCATTAACCAGCTAGAATACCTGCAAGTTCACAGAATACCTGCTGGGGGATGCAGGAGTGGAGGTTAATCTTGAAATAGTTAAATGTTTCAGATAGCCTTCACAGCTTGTGTAGAAATATTAGTCAATCAATTGATAAATTGCATTTCAGCTGGCAAAATTAATTGTGGAGGATGTTTTAAGCCGTATAGAATGCTGAAATAGAGCTTGCAATATTGATGAATGGAGTTCAAATTCTTCTGATTATAAATTTATCCTAGCAAGTCATTGTTTTTTTCATCACTCAAACATTTAGAATATTTACAGTATCCACTGACTTCAGCTGCTGAAGGTTTTTGAAACTTTTAATCCTTGTTGTCTGCATGCTTTTAACTTTGCAGTAAGAAATAACTCGTCAAGATCGACAAATAACTGAATGTTACATGCCAAGGCAGGAACTGATGTATACACTCCTGTATCAGTTTGTCATTTTCACGGGGCTGTTTGGTTGCAAGGAAGTGGGCGGAAGTAAGGAAATAGGGAAGTATAATTGCTCACTTCCCTATCTATCCAAACACCGGAAAAGAAAAATAAGAAAACCTCTTTTCCTTTTCTCTTTTTTCTCTTACACAATCATTTCCTCACTTTCATAGTGCTACAGTTAATTTTGTGGTCATGTAAATCTCATTTGTCATAAGTTGCAGCACAAGACAGTTAATTTTTTGATCATGTAAATCTCACTTGCATTCTAATTACAGTCCATTTTTTATTTTTCTTAATTAATTTTTATTTTAATATTATTTTACGGTCAACTTTGTGGTCAACTTTTCCACATTCACTTTCACATTACCATCCAAACACCGAAAAAGACAAAACATTTTCCAAACCACACTTCTCAACAACATCCAAACACTGGAAAACTTACTAACCAATTCCCAATTTCCAAAGGAATTATTACACTTCTTCAATTCCTCACTTCCTCACTTCCACCCTTAACCAAACAAGCCCTAGTGGTGACAAAGTGATAGCTTGCTTTTCTAAATAATTCACCTTTTTATTAAATAGTCTCCGAGTAATATATAAAATTTGTTATGAAGATGCAAACTGCAATTTTGTGGATACCATTGTGTAAAAAGCTGCATAGGATTATGGAAGCCATTGTTTGTGTTCTCTCTCTTTTCATATGAGTCTGACATATTTGGTGCTTTATTTTCTCTATTTTGTAGACATTATGCAGCTCTTTTATTTTGGAATGTGCAGGTAATGTAATTTTGAAACACAATCTTCAAAAGGAGTTACCCTTTTCTCCTTCTTTTATTATTTATTTATTTGTAGGATATGAGTTAATCTGGGAGCCTGTATCTCGATATCCTGTACGATGTGAGATTTGAAGTTCTTGACAGTAACTGACTCTGATCTCCTTTTTATGCTTCTTCAAGTTTAGCTCATGTTTACTGCACATCTACACGTAGAAATCGATCTCATTTTGATTGTTAATCGACTGTAACTTGAAAATTGAAAAGGCGCAGACATCGACAGGGATGATTAACGGACAGCTTTTCTCTGGTCTGGCAAGAAATGATTTTGAGTCTGTTTTTTTAGTTTGAAAAGGAAATAGAAACCAATTATTTGGCAAAGGAAATGCTACCATGATGAGATGGTTTTGATCTGATTGATTGTAAGAAGTTTTTGATTGTTTTTGTTGGTAGTTTTGTGTTGTTCCTTCACGAGCCTGGGTCATGTTGTATTTTCTGCAGAGTAGATCCTTGTTTTTTCTGGCTCCCTGTGACTTCTAAGACTGCAAAACACATTTCTTATGTTATTTGCAATTTGCAACTCTTTGATGCACCTGGGGAGGAAATTGATCGAAATATTGGAAGTTCTTTATGCGAGAACTCTGACGCTTGTTTTCTCTGACAAACGCAAATTGATTGTAATCCCAACTATGAAACCTTAAAAGTATAATATGAAGTTGTGACATCAGTTTTTATTTACTTCTATCTTTCTTTCTTTTTTTTTTTCCCCTCCCTTTGCTAGGTACAGAAGAGAGAGAAACAGATTTAGCAGCACCCGTTTATAAACCCCACGCGCGTCTGTTTCCAAAGCTAACACAAATTATCAGGTGCGGATACTGGCACCCACTAAATTAATGAAAGCACCCCTCAACATTTCAAAATTTTCGAATATGTCCCTCCCTCCTCTCCTCTCCTGTTTCCTCCTCCTCCAACTCTTCCACCGCTGCCGTCCCCCCTCAGCCCCCCTCCCCCCTTCTTTTCCCTTGCTGCCCTCCCTCCCCCTCCTCTGGCGGCGAGGAGGAGGGTGGATGCACCCTGTTCCCGGAATACGTACCCAGATACGTGTCCTGATTTTTTTGACCGTATTGTTTTAATTTTCTCTCAGTATTTGTTTTTGGGTTATGATTACTTATGTTATTTGGTATCGAATTTAAATTCTCAGTCTTAGAGTCAGTCCTGACATGGACCGGAAATCCGATACCAGCGTACTGCCTGATTTGACCTTTCTGGTAGTCCGATTTGACCGATTTCAGTTTCAAACACTGTTTTCTAATATTTTAGATTTTTCATGATTTTCTGAAATTTTTTAGACTTATTCTGCAAAATCTTCAAAAACTGGTGTCGATTGGTATTGCTGACCGATTTCCGGATTTTTAGTTTTCAAATGGAGTTGAATTTTTAGAAACAGCTTTTACATTACTTTTTAGAATCCCATTTTCTATCTAAATACATTTTTGGGATTTTTCTGAATTTATCAAAATTTGATCGATTTTGGTGTCGATTGGTATCGCTGGAAGATTCCAAGATTTTTAATTTGAAAACTAAATTGAATTTCTCGAATTCGATTTCACAAGACATCTTAAAATAATATTTTCTATTTTTGAGAATTTTTCGGAGCGTTTCTGAAACAGTCAAATTTTACCCTATTTAAATAATAATATTATTTTCCTTTCTTTTCTTGCTTTTTCCTTCTCCACTCTACTTAATACTCCCATGTTATCCTATTAATTTAATTATTTAATAATATATTTATTTATTATTTTTCCTTATTTCTTTTCCTTTTCTTTATTTTTCCTTTTCCTTTCTTTTCTTTTCTTTCTTTTTCTTCTTTTCTTTTTCTCTTTCTTCTTCTTCCTTACCTGCGCCCCATGCTCTCCATCCCCTGCAAC
Source organism: Agave tequilana (assembly GCA_038442645.1). NCBI lineage: Eukaryota > Viridiplantae > Streptophyta > Magnoliopsida > Asparagales > Asparagaceae > Agave > Agave tequilana. The sequence continues at coordinate 19,786 of JAVJIF010017912.1, forward strand.
CACTGCACCAGCAGCAGCATCAGCTGCACCAGCAGCTCCTCTCCCCCCATTCCTCCTCCCATGCTCTTCCTCTCCCTCTCTTTCTATTTATTTTTCCTTTCTTTCTTCCCTTCTTCCCATTTTTCTCCATCTCCTTCTTCATTTCTCCCACCAACACTCTCTCTCTCCCTTCCTTATTGACCGCTATCTCCACTAGCGCCGCCCACTGCCGCCACCCTACCTAGACCGGTGCCGTCGTCCCCAAGCCCCATCTCCTTCACTCCACCTCCCTTACCTTCAATCACCATCTCCTCTCCTCTAATATCTCCATAAACCCATCACCATTAATCCTCTTTTTCTTTAAAATTCACCATCAAAACTCCCAATTCCTCCACTCCCACCACCCCACCACCATCTCCACTTCCTCCTCTAACTCCCTACACCACCACAACTCCATCAACCACCACCATTAACCACCACCACCACCAACACCATCAACAACTACAACAACATCAACAACAACACAACACCCAAACACCAAACCACACCCTCCCCTGGGCCCAAGCCGCCGGCCAGTACCCCTCCCTTCTTTTTTCTTTTCCTTCTTTTCTTCTTTCTTTCCTTTCTTTCTTTTCTTCTTTATTTCTTTTCCTTCTTTTCAATTTTACCCCTTTCTTTTCCCTCAAACTCTCCCCCTTACCCCTCTACATTTCCAGCAAGCTTCTTTCTTTCTCTCTCTCTCGGCCCGATCCGACTACAATGGGAGAGGGAGTCAAACAACCTCCTCTCTCTCTCTCTCTCTCTCTCTCTCTCTCTCTCTCCCCCCTCTTTCCTATAACTCTCTCAAACTTTCTATCTCTCTCCCTTTCTCATTCTTTTCTCTCTCCTCTCTTTCCCTCTCTAACTCTCTCTAATAATTATTAATAATTATATACTTTAAGAATTATATTTACATATTTTAATATGGATTAATGACATGTACGTGTTTATGGTGTTCCGGGATATTTCGACATTTTCAGAGATTTTAGGCGAGTACTTTTCTTGTGTTACTTCATGCCTTGTTAATGTTACTCTAGGGCTTGATATAAATTTAAGCGAGTGCCTTGTTATTGTCAATTCATATTTAGTAACTGCTACTCTAGCGTTTATTGCATGATATATTGATATGTGGATGTCTTGTTACCACCGTTACATGCCTAATAATTGCTACTCTAGCTTTTAATACATGATGCATGGTTATGCGAGTGATTTTTCTAAAATTAACATGTTTTATGATTACCTGTCAGCCGTTATTATAATTTGTTGAACTGGTATTATACTTGCATGGTATGCCTAGATACGCTCCTGCTTCGTTCAGCTTCGCATAGCTAATTAAAAGATTAATTTATTGTTGTTATAAGTATGGTTGTGAAAAGTTTGAAATGTTTAACTATGCTGTTCTCCTGTATCATGTTGCATGACCGGATGATTACCTGACATAATATTGTGACTCTGTATTTAACTCACATGATACTGACATGTTAATTACCTGACCCTGATATGTATATACTTGACCCCTGATACCTGACACTTGATATCTGACACCGGTACTTGACATGTTATTACTTGACACCTGATACCTGATACTTGTATCTGACACCGGTACTTGACATGTTATTACTTAACACCTGATCCTTGACACTTGATATCTGACACCGGTACTTGATATGTTATCACTTGACATCTGATACCTGACACCTGATATATGACACTTGACAATTGACATGTTATCACTTACTTGACATGCTTTCACATGGTACTAGTACACTTGATCTGATGTTGTGACACCTGACTGGATACTATTACACCTAACACCTGTATTACTTTGCATATTCATGATTATCACTTTTACGGGGACCTAGCATGATTATTATATTGTTACCAGACATTTGGTACTTCTGAACTCCTGTACTCCTGAACTCCTATATACTTGAACCCCTGAAAAAGGGAGACTCCTGATACTATACTCCTGTTATTCCCCTTAATTGGATAACCATGAATATAGGATTACTGTGAATACCCTGTGGACATTATCACTTGACATCTGTAATAATTAGACAACTTATACCGAGATGGGGAAACTGATGAGTACCGATATAGTCTCCATGTTTATGATGGTCTTATAGTGTCGCGCGGCCACATACTTAGATTTGACATGAAGGCCACCAAGTGTTTCCGTGGGGTGTACTGGCACCTCTACTCCCCTGCCTGCCGGTTGTGCCATAAGCCCCTAGGCCTATTCCTGTGGGAGTGGTGACATCCTATTCATGTTCGGGCGTACAATAAGTCCCGGTACTTAGCGGTACGTTCTGGCTCAGTACCGGATGCTCCTTGACCGTTGTCCCGAGCATGTATGGGACCCATTCTAAGCATGATTCGTCGATCTCCATCAGTTTTCAATAACTTACTCTCCGGTCTGTATGCTGAGGTATGTGGAATGAGACACATATCGATGTATACAAATCAAATGAGTCTTAATAATTAATAATAACATGTTCCTGATATCTGACTAGTTATACACTTGATCTATACTTGGGAGACCTGTGATACAATATATTATCCTGCTCACCACTTACACATAATGCTTGTGCTACTTTGTTGAATTACTTGATTGCTTATTTTCGGGTTTCCACACTGTTTCATTATTTTGTTATTGTGAAGGCAAATTCAGGTTATATAAACTCAGATTACAGTGACGTGAGGTGTAGGTTATATATATGAGGGTTTCCTTATTTGGATTATTCCTTCGACGTACTAATCTGACGGATCGGTAATGTGGGCTTGTATAACTGGTTTACCTATAGTTATTTTACTTACTGTCTCATTTCATGTTCATATGTGCTTATATTCACGATATACCTTTCCTGTACACGTGTGTCTGATATGCACGCCACTTGGCTTTATGATATGTACTCGCCGGGTTGCATCTGACGACCCTGAATCCTCATGTCCAAATCTTAGAGTCCTGACCATGGTGGCTTTGCTGTAGCTGATCAGAGTGCGCAGCAGATCCTTCCGTCGTGATCAGAGCTCAGCAGAAGCTTGGACATCACCGTAGATCTTCCTCCCAGTCCTTCCCCTGATTGGCCCTCGAGGCCTCTCTTGCTGCTCGTGAGCACCTCTCAGCTTTTGTTATGTATATCTCTTCGTATATTGTACTTTTGTATTTTCTGGTGATGTAATATTCCTGTAATATTGTATCACTCTCTGTGATAATCATGTACTTATACTTTTCTGTTGGAATGTATATTACCACTGTGCTTCCGCACTCTGATTCTTGCATGTACTGATACTTAGCGTATATACGTGAGGGTATTTCCGACCTGCGTATATACATCGCAGTGACGTCTCTATACCCGCGGGATCGAGACGTCACAATGGGGGGGGAGGGGAGAGGGGCTGGGGCTCTCTGGCGGCGAGGGGGGGATGGCGGGGGAGGAGTGGAGGTCGGCGGGGGAGAGGGGGTCACTCCTCACCGTGGAAGGAGGAGGAGGAAGGAGATGGCAATTTTGATTTTTTTCCCCCCTGAATTTAATTCTGCTCAAAAAGTAATTGTAATTTTGTATTTTTGGGTTTTCTTTATCAATTTGGTGGGTTCCAAGATCCGCTCCTCAAATTATTCCAAACTGGGGAATACATAACAGAACATTCACCGGACCTTTGACACCAATAACTAATAACTTCTTACACATAATACTAGTTCTATCATGTAATATACCAATAATTATTTCTTCATCTGAACACAGAATGAGTTAAAGCACTAGGTTGTCTAACCAAGCAAAGCATCCATGCATTCTCTAATATAAGAAGAATAGAAACTACGTGCAATTGTGTAATTGTGGCTACATTACAGTTCCAACTTCATCATCCAAACAAAGGCTTACATCTTGCTTACATAGAATATTTTGGCTACAAATTAACAATAATTACAGTTGTCACAACAACTGTTTGGTCATGATCAAATGACCCTTCTATTCTCAAACTCTGGCTCTTGGACCAAGGGGGTGGGTCCAAAGCTAACCCTAGACCTTAATCAAAAGATGGGGCCATGGCAAAGAAAATGTGGGGTTGTGAGGAAAAGTCAAGGAGAAAACAAAGAAGAAGAAAAGGTCAGGAAAACAACAAGAGCATCAAGAGATACTAGAGAACGGCATTGCATTCAAATCCAAATAGCTTGAGGACAAATGAGAGAGAGAGAGAGAGAGAGAGAGAGTGAGTGGGGAGAAGCAACATGCAGTCTCTTCTCCTCTCTTTCTCTCTCTCGCTATCTCTGGTTGTGTTCAAAGACATCATCATAATCAACCCACATAAAATTATTCCCGACAACAACCCTCTCTCTCTCTCTCTCTCTCGTTGGGAATAGAAAAGAGGCCAAGACACCAAAACAAGGGTTTAGTTACAAAAGCAGGGAAACACAGAGAGGGGTGAATGACCCTGTTCCAAGAGAATCCCACTGACTGCAGGGGACTTGGCTCCTCTTGGGATCTCATTTAACCCCAAGATTTGTGGTGGGCTCACCCTAATTTTAGCCCTCTTGTTTAAGTTTAGGTTTAGGGAGTGGTGATGCGTAGACCCCAAATCGAGAAGTTAACCATTGGAATATTTAGTATTTCTGTTGAGTTTCAATGCTGATCGTTAGATATCTATGAGTCATTTGCTGTATTCGCTTTATCTGGGGTTCGGTTCATGTGTGTGAGCCACACACACACATACAATAAGAGGGCCAACCACGCGTTGACACGTGTACTGATCCTCTTATAATATGCTATGTGTGTGGGGCTCACACACATATTATAAGAGTTTTAATCCACGTGTCAACGCGGGATTGACCATTTTATTGTATGTGTGTGTGGTTCACACACATGAACCGAATCCCTTTATCTGTGTCTTATATTGTCAAATCTGTACTCATTTGAGTCCTTTATGTCTTTCCCAATAAGGAAAAAAAAAGTGGTAAACAGTACAGAGCCAGTATTGCAAATACGGGGGCACAAAATATATAATAGTTTCCAACTTCAAAGATATGACTTACAAGACAAAGCATCTTATGTATTAAAAAAAGAAAATCACCTACCCAAAAGCCAATGCTGAATAAGATAACAAGCCCATGAAGACTTTAGAAGCATCGAATGAGTTTTTATTAGAAAGAATCTATTTTTTCAATATGTTTTTTTCCCGATAATCAGAGAAAACAAGGAAAACAACAAAGAAACAAAAGAAAATCAAATTACAACCGATCAAGTTCGCATTTGTTACATTTATATTTTTAGAACTGAACCCGACCCATCTAAAAGTTGGGTCCTTAGGGCAAAAGCCCAGCTAAAAACCCTAACCAACTCTAAAACCCCGTCCCTCCCTCCAAATATGTATTTGTCAAATTATCCAGATAAGGAATTTTTTCAACATGTCATATTTTGTTCCCAACTGATCAATAATTAAATGAGCACTTCATAATCAATTATAAACAAACCAAAGAAACCCCATTAACTACCTCTGTGATCATCGGAATCAGCCCAACAATTGTAGATTTTTCATCTTGCAGCTCAAAATAGTGCACTGCAGAGATGAAATAAAAGCTCATTGTTCCATTTGTGCAGACATCAATAGATAAACGGTTTTTCTTTTTTCGAACAATTTTGCTGCTTTAAACTGTAAGTTCAAGGGGTGTTTGGTTGAAAGGAAGTGAGCGGAAATATAATTGCTCACTTTCTTATCTATTCAAACACTGGAAAAGAAAAATAAGAAAACTCCTTTCCTTTTTCTCTTCTCTCTTTTACACAACTATTTTCCTATTTTTAGAGTGTTACAGTTAATTTTGTGGCCATGTAAATCTCATTTGTAATAAGTTATAACACAAAGCAGTTAACTTTTTGATCATGTAAATCTAACTTGCATTCTAATTACAGTCCATTTTTTATTTTTCTTAATTAATTTTTATTTTAATATTATTTTGTGATTGACTTTTTCACTTCCACTTTCACATTACCATCTAAATACATGAAAACACATAACATTTTTCAAATCACACTTCCTAATAACATCCAAATACTAGAAAACTTATTAACCAGTTCCCAAGTTCCAAAGGGAACTATTACCACTTCCTCACTTTCTCACTTCCACCCGTAACCAAACAGGCACTAACTTGATATTTAGTTTGAATAAGAATAGAATCATATCAACGTACATACTTTCTCCAAGAAAAATCCAATCTAACAAATTTCTGAGAGTTACATAACTACTGTTTCGTAAACTATGAAAACTACAGTTAAGAAAACTTAACCACAAAACCAAACGCAACCCAAAAGTTCCAAACATAGGTTTAGAAAAGGGTCTTCTCTTACCCTATATATCAAGTATAAGTCCAATCACATCCATCTAAACTACACTAAAAAAAAAAAGAAACAAACCAACTCACCATCCAACAAGAAGAAAAGTGGAGTAGTCCCCCGCTAGTGGCCCGCTGATAAGGTCACTCGGTTAGCTCCCAATGATCACCAATTCGAATCCTTGCGGGTGGAGATGTGAATAGAATGTGTGTGTTTAGACTGACAATTAACCGCTGAGTAGAGTAAATGAGACGTTGGTGCTAGTAACTACCCTAAGGGAATAAGCAGACAAAACAGTCACCCCCAACCATTTATTCCCCTCACACAACTCCACTCCAAATGCCACCATCCAAAACTCTCTCTTTGGCCTCTTCCCCCTCTATCCCTCCCTTTAAAAAGCCACTTTCCCTCTCACATCCACCAACCCCCTCCTTGCATAGCTACAAAAGCCCTTTCCCTCTTGGACTTAGCACCCCTCTTCTTGATTCCCCCCTCCCCCCTTGCATCATCCAGATTCAATCATATCTGTGCACAATTGCATATAATATCAATTGCAGCATGACACCATTCCCCTCCCTATAAATATATTGCACATTTGCCTCAACCAGCCAGCCAGCCAACCTACCAACACACACTTATTCTTGTTTGAGTGAGAGAACTCATGATGGGCAGGCAGGGGAATGACCCTGCAGTGGTTCACTCATCCATTGCCCTCCTGCAGGAGAGGTTCAGGCAGCTGCAGAGAGCGAAGGAGATGAGGGAGGAGAGGGAGCTCCTCCGGGGGTTCGCCGTGGCGGCCGATACCGAGCCGCAGCCGAAGTGGTTCTTGCACCCGGACCTCCTCCGGCCTTCCAGGCCTCCGTCCGGCCTCCGGTGCACCCAGGGGAGCGGCCCGAATTCGAGGCCCTGGAGACATCCCTCTCCATGGGCTTGTGGCATAACAGAACGGCGGCCCACAGTGGGGCCGAGACGGATGTGGACACTTCACTTCACCTGTAAACAAGATAGAGTGCATGATTGAATCATTTTTCTTCTTGTTTCTTGTATCTGTACTCTTTTCTTTCTTGTTCTCAAGGGGTGTTAATTTTCAGATGTATAAACTAAGGGATTGAAAGATTTAGGAGGAGGTTTTATTGTAACTACTACTACTACTAGTTCTCACAATGGAGTGCATTTTGGGAGACTCTGAATTTTGAAATCCAGTATGAAATCACCCCCAAAATAACAATCCTATGATGCAGCAAAGTACACAATATGGTACTTTGAAATAGAACATGCAGGTATAAGATGTGGGGAACCAACACCCCCCCAAGTTTGGTGAGTATTTATATTGAAGTGATACGCAAGATCCCCCCAAAAGATAATTATTTCTTTCAATACTCACTCGTTATTAGTTAACAATTCCAATGATCGGATCATATGCTTAATTCTGATAGGAAATACAATAGTAAAATGATTATTCATCGAATGATTATTCATCTATAATATTTTCATCAAATAGGGGGACAGGAAGACTCTATGAAAAAATGGTGGTTCAATTCGATGTACCTGCTTTTCTTGCACTGGCTTCAAATATCAGTACCAAGGGACCACAAGAGATGTAACAAGAAATAATATCACATGCACCAGTGCAGTCAATTTCTAGTTCCATTACAGACAGCTCTGTTATCAAAGAAATAATATCAGTCCAAGGCTTCACAAAGATATATTCACATAAGATTTGTAATTTAATTTGATGAAAGAAATTAAAACAGAAAGAGACGCTAAAAGGTAGCATTCCAGCTAGCCACGTACCGGTAGATATTCATGCCATGGGGATATCATGATCCGTGATCGCAACACAAGCCTGTCAGCTACGCATAAGATCATTCACAAGTCCCCAGTCCTCGCATCTCTTCGAATGATTGACAAAATCTTTTCTACAATGATTTTTATTAGTTTTTGAATATGAGCTATAAATGTGCATTTGGACATGTCAGTATTCAGTTTAAGATCTTGATGAACAATGCAGCTTTTAAACTCAGTCAGTCTATTTAACTACTGTAAGTCGGATTTAGATTGTATACTTGGGAGTTATCTTCTGATATGAAAAGGAGACTTGAAAGTTAGAGCTTACAAAGATGATTGATCTCCACAAACGGTCGTCTTATGATCTTCCTTCTTGTTCTAATAGAATTTACATCTTTCGTTGTCTTCTTTCTTTCTTTGTTGTCGGTGTCACTGTTGTAGCCCTATTTGAATTGGTTCATCTACATTAAACAGAACCTTATAGTTTAAGTGCATTCACATTATGTATCACTCAAGGCCACCATTCTGTTCAAAAGCACATAACATAAATGTGAAGAACACAAAAATTTTTACTTCTTAATCGATGATCAGGTACGTATGAATGACAACACAATTTATTCAATGATCAGGCTGGATTCTGTTTATATATGCGATAACTGTGTTGTTCATACTGTATGATGAACCAACCATCTATTCAATCTGATATCTCGGATCCAACCCGAATTATAGCATCGGTCTCCATTTAAGTTATTGTGGTATCAACCTCCTTTGCCACCCTAGGTCCAGCAAACCTTTACAAAAATCAAATTGTAAAAGATAGAGTTTCTTTCCAGAATAGTAATTAGGACATACATGAAAACAGATATGTAGAGTATCAAATTGCAGAACATTGTGCCTCATAGTTCCAAGTGGCATAACTAACATAATATTTTTTATGAACAAAAAGAGAAATCACCTTCCTAAAAAAAAGAGTGAATCACAGGAAAAATTTAAATTAGTACATACCAACAAATGAACAAGTCTATAAAGTCAAGTCTGTTCATGGATTAGTGAGCAGATAAACATGTGCCTGTCGTCTATCAAGCCGCCTAAGATAAGAAAGAACATAAGATAATGACACCTTTTGCAATTGACTAATGATTCATGTAGTGATGCAGATGGATGGGAAAAGGAGAGGAACTAGATTTCAGTCAACATATATGCAAGGTACTGTATGGAAGTTATGTCAATTTAAACAAGAAACAAACAAGTAAGAAGGATACAGATGTTGTCAGTCTCAATTATGCAGAATGTTTTCTGTTGTTTGCAGTGATGGGCATATAGGATCAAGTGAGAAAAAACAGTTCAACTTTTAACAATCGACTGACAGATCCAAGCGAGCCGATCTGCTCACAATTAGGCACAAACACGAAAACAATATATATTATAAATATAGATCAACTTCCGCTAGCAAACTGGAGAAAAGAACAGGTCTGGAATGAAATTCTACTAGTAGCTCTTATTCTGGAATTCAAATACATCTAAAACTTGAAGAGAGAAAAAATATATGAGAAGGATCACGTATACCTTAAGCATTTTCCATTTGGAAAACTATGCCACTCCTAAATCCATTAGCAACTAACAGTTTATTTAATCTTGAATAAGTATGACAACATATAGAATTAATCAATGAGCTTCAAGAGTTTGTGTATACATATTACTAGCATAATACCGGTGGCAGTGGAAGCCGACCGAAGTGTTGTGACTCGACAGTTATGATACCAATTGTAGATACCAACAATCGGGTTACGAAACCAACTGTTGTGCACATCCAGGATCGTGATCGACGCTGTACAATGTGGCAATATGTAATACTTGCAACAAAAAAAAAAATTATTATAGAGCAAACTAGCAATACCAAAACAAAAAAGTAAAAAAAAATACAAGAATTTAACTTGGTTCAACCCAAACTTGGCTTACGTCCACGGAGAGAAACTTGAGAGAGTTTTATTAATAAACTTGGTGCAAGAGATCTAACTTTTCGCTTGATTCTCATAAGAGTATTCACCATCTCTCTATGTACCATCACCTTCCTCTCTCTTTCTTTGCTTCCTCTTCACCTTTCGTGTTAAATAGACTAGGTTACAATATTTATTTACAGAGTATTATAATGCAAACTCTATTCAAACTATGAGATGATTTTGGTCTTTAGATGCCTAAAGAACTTGATTAATTATTTTAAGAGTAGATTTTCTTGATTTAGAATAATTCTAGACACTTTAAACTTTAGAACCAATCTTCATTTAATAGGAATTGGTTTCTATTCGAACTCCATCAAAAAAGAAAACATGAACACACCTAAAAAGAAACTAGATTTTAATCTGGACCTTGGGCTGTTAACAACCTTCTCAGGCTTGTCGAAAATCTAAGATGCTTGCCTTTTCTGTTACTTGCAGTCGACAGGGCTGTCGACAGCCACACATTTTTCCTGGATTTGCTTTTTTTTCTGAGTACTTCTTTCTTCTTCAATTCGATTGGATCTTCTTTTACCATCATCTCCTCTTGAAAATAAGACAATTTCACAACAATTTCTACTTTGACTCGCTTTTTAAGTCTTTAACAAAACATTTTGAAAATTTTAAAATTGTACCTTAATTCTTTCCTTGATTGTAACCGTACCGTGAAGCTTTATTCTTGCCCTTCTCGCTAGAATCTTTGGCTGATCCACCGCCATATCTGGGGCCATCTCGGGTCTTGACCGAATGCACCCTTTCTCTTTCCTATAATACTTTAATTGGGTTCACGTCCTGTCATAGTCTTTCTTGAAGCTCTACCTCGCGATGAGCTCCCTTCCAAGCTTGTCATTGAAACTCCACTTAGAACTGAGTTTTCTTTCTTCAGTTTGTATATCCCTCCACACTTCTCTCCTTTCAGGTTATCTTGTCTCCTTGGCTAATCGTGACGACATCTTATTGTACTCGGATCTGGCATTCTTCTTCATTGAGCACCCTATGGATGTTAAATTATACCGCACCTCTGGGACATATGGGACCACCTCCAGAGTATGCATCTCCCATCTCTATCTGTAACATTGACTGTCCCAGTACCGATGACCTCGCAAGTCGAGCCATCCATTTTGACAGTCCCTTCCTCATTTGCAACCAAAAAGTTGAACAACTCCTTATGGGAGTATACATGATCCATGCTATCAGAATTAAATATCCAGCATTTATCATGAGAAGTGTTGTATTTAATGTAGGAAGCCATTAATATTTCGGTGCCAACACCGCTCATTATTATGTCTGCTTCCGCAGCTTGTCCCTTCTTCAATCGCTCTTACCGATACTTGCAGTCCTTCTTTCAGTGAACTTTCTTTTGACAAAAGTGACACGTTTTCGATGAACTCAGATTTTTCTTCCCTTCTCTTCCTTTCCTACTCATGATTACCAAACCCGATCCTTTCTGCTTAATTTGATTTGACATTTTTCTGATCTCATTAGATAATAGAGTTAACGTGACCTTCAAGATTTCTTTATCGTAGAGCATGGTGGTTACGATATGATCGTATGATTTTTGGAAGCGAACTGAGAAGTATTAAAGTCTTATCCTCCTCGTCGATCTTAATATCAACAGTTAGTAGCTCACTGATGACCTTATTGGAGAAGTTCAGATACTCCAACACCATTGTCCCTTATTTCATGCGTAGCCCATATAATTGTTTCTTCAAGTACAACTATTGGAGATGCTGTTTATGATATACAATGTCTCTAATCTTGACCACAAACTCATAGTCATTTCTTCATCCATCACGTTATACATGACCTCGTTTGAGAGACATAATTGAATCGTGCTTGTCGCTTTTAGATCCAACTCCTCCCAGTTCTCATCTGACATACCGGCAGGTTTTACTGATTTTCCCTGCAAGGTCTTGTGAACACCATGTTGCACTAATAATGCCTTCACCCTTTTTTGTCATAGACCAAAGTTTTCTTTGCCATTGAATTTCTCGACCTCGAACTTGCTCGCAGAAATTCATATCTTCAACAATCACTTTATCGTCGACCTTTAAGCTTTGATACCAATTGTTGTGACACGACAGTTATTATCAATTGTTGAGATCAACAATCAGGTTACTACACCAACTATTGTGCACGTCCATAACCATGATCGATGTTGCGAAATGTGGCAATATGTAATACTTGTAAAAGAAAATTATTGTAGATCAAACTAACAATACCAAGACAAAAGAGTAGAAAAAACACAAGGATTTAACATGATTCGCCCCAAACTTGACCTACGTTCATGGAGAGAGAATTTGGGAGAGTTTTATTAATAAACTTGGTACAAGAGATCTAACCTTCTCCTTGATTCCCACAAAAGTATTCACCTTCCCCTTGAATCCCACAAGATTACAAGAGTATACATTCTTTTTATGCACCATCACCTTCCTCTCTTTCTTGACTTTCTCTTCACCTTCCATGTTACGATAGAGTAGGAAACAATATTTATTTATAGAGTTTTATAATACAAACTCTATTCAAACTATGATCATGATCTTGACCGTCGGATACTTGAAAATTTTGATCAGTTCTTGTAGGAGTTGATTTTCTTAATTTAGAAGAATTCTAAACCTTTAAACTTTAGAAAAATCTTCATTAAATAGGAACTGATTCCTATTTGAACTCCACTAGAAAAAAAACTTGAACACGCCTAAAAAAGAAACTGAATTCTGTTCAAAACTTGAGTTATCGACAGCCTTCTCAGGCCTGTCGAAAATATGAGACATTCTCCTTCTCTGTTACTTTTTGTCGACAGGGCCGTCAACCCCATACACTTTTTCTAAATTTGCTTTTTTCTGAGTTCTTTTTTCTTCTCCAATTTGATTGAATCTTCTTTGACCATCATTTCTTTTTGAATCAAGACAATTTCATAACACGAAGGAGAGGGAGGAGGGAGGAGGAGGAGTCTAGAAGGAGGAGGGGTGAGGGGAGAGATGCGGGTCTCTCTCTCTCTCTCTCTGATGAAAAGAGGGGGAGGATGAGGAAGGAGGAGGAAGAAGGGTGAGGGGAGAGATGTGGGGGGCGGCGGCTAAGGGCATTGCTCTCTCTCTCTCTCTCTGAAGATGGAAGACAGATAAAATTAATATAGTAAGTCACGAGAGAAAACCTCCCTCGCTTCGCTCAGTCGGTTTTGATAAATAAATTGTAATGATAATCAGCCTTGAATAATGATTGGTTGCATAAAATGGAGAAATGCTGAAGAATCTAGGGCGATAGGTATGGTTGTTTCAAACTTGTTTAAGTACAATATGACAAGCTCATTCATATGCATTTCTTCACGTGAGAATTTGAAACTGCAGAAGGCATTGTTGTTCTTGAATTACCTAAAAAAAGTTAAATTACATAGCAGAAAAGGAAATGAGATCTTACATATTCCCATAGCCATATCAAACCATAGTCTAGCATGTACACAACAAGGAAGTGGTAATGTAAACAACCTCTCAGTTAGTAGTCTAAGAAGTATTAAAAATTTAAAATTAATAGCTGAATTCCCGAAAAAAATTAATGGTTGAAAGTAGATCATTGCAAGTTAATGAATCCATCAACTCGTTGTATACCTTGGAGTTAGCAAAGTAGAGAATGAGCAAAATTAACATGCTTAAAATGAGGGAGAAAGATGAAGCCACCAAGGTCAATTATAGTAAATGAGATAAATTTGTTTATCACAATATTTGTAGTTGAATATCTGTCCTTAGAAACAAACATAACTTCGCGAAGCATGAATATTTTTTTCTTAATTTTTGAAAATTAAGAAACTTATTCTAAATGCATGATGATTAACACTAAGCTTGAAAAGTGCTCTTAAGGACCATGGTCTCTCCCATGTAAAAGCAGAGCATTGGGCTAGTGTATTAGAAATTACAATACTTTAATATAAGGTAGAAATGTAGAAGAAACTTATGATAAATGTGATGAGAAGCAGGTGTTGGGAATATGAAGAATTAAATGTGAATCTTTGAGTTGAATTACAGTGAGATCCGTTGATAAAATCAATTAGATAATGGTTGGAGCGTATTCTCTTTCCATTGGAGATAACGTGGTATATTCACATGTTCAATTCCGACTTCGAATGAATGAGATATTCAAGTCTAAAGTTTGCCTAATTCAAAAGTCAAAGGGGACTAAAGTTAGATAAAAACATTTAGTCCCACATTAGACATGGGATGAAAGCTTATAGTGTTTAAATAGAGAAAAATGAGAACAAAGGGTGTGTTGGCCTAGAGGCCCTTCACTCTAGTTTGATGATGATTAACTTATGTAGTTATAGTTTACTAATAATCTTGTGATATTTAGTTTCAGATATTTGATCAAGATATTAGTAGGTGATTAGCTTCAACAAAGGTGGCTTGGAGCTTTCACATGGTGATTCAAGAGCTCGAGCGTCAAGTTCTCATCTAGCACTCGATTGGAGTCAAGCTCGTTGGATCGCGTTTGGATCGAGTCAACTTGGAAACGGAGTTCTACAAGAAGATCTCGATTTGTTTAGTTTAAGATTTGATTTAGATCTTGTGTTAAAGATTAGATAGTGTTGATATGCTCAAGTTCGCAATACACACACACAAGTTTAAATGTTTATTGGTTTTTAGTTTTCGGTTTAACCAATATTGAATTTCAAGTCAAAAACATAGATATAATTCTTTATATGTATATTAGATTCTATCCATATACAACATACTTCAAGTTATTTAAATATCATGTTTTTGTATTTGTATGAGTTTTGGAGAAAACGGTTTCCATTTCAAAAATTCAAGTTTTGGAAAATACAGTTTTTGGTTTAAGGCATAATTTCAAGAACACAAAATAGTTCAAATTGTTCATAATATGTGTTAAATTTTTGTCACATATTTGTATTTCAAAGATCCAATAAGAACTAATCTTTGTGAAATTTATGTGATTTTATGAGATTTAATAGAAGATAAAAACTCAAGTTTTTAAATCCTAAAATGACTGTACTAACTGTCTGCCGGTCGACCGGGCCGGTCGATCGATGTAGAAGTCGGTCGACCGGATCGGTCGACCGACGTGCACAGAATGTGCACGCAGCCAAGGCTAGTGGGCCGGTCGACCGTCCAGAGAGTTCTGCTCTCTGGAAATGGCCCCGGTCGACCGGCAGAGAGCTGCTGCTCTCTGTATCCAGTCCCGGTCGACCGGGCGGTCGACCGGTGGCTCAACGGTCAGAAATCTGACCGTTGGCCGGTCGACCGGGCGGTCGACTGACAACAGATTTTTCTGCTATCTTAGCCCAACGGCTAGTTTTATGAATGGGCTATATATTCCCATTCCCTTGGGCTGTTTTAGACAAGTTTTTAGAGAGCAAAAATTTTCATCTTCTTAAGTGTTTTAACAGCAAGTCTTAAAGAGTTTTTGGGTTCAAAAGATCTATCTTCATTTGTTTTAAAGAGTTAAAAAAATAAAAATGATTGTGAAATGTTTTGAAGAAAAATGAAACTTTAACTTCAAAACTTAATTTTGTTATAAAAGAGAATGAATCTTTGAAAATGAAAAATGCTTCATTTCAAAGGAATTGGATTTGGTTTCTAAGAAAAACATTTTTTTGAAAAATGTTTAGATTCTCATGTTTGCCACGCTAGTGTAGCTTCACCACCTAGTGTACTTATTGCATGCTTCAGCTCTTCTTCCATGATTGAAAATGATATTTGTATGCTAAAGAAGAGTGTTGATTGTTTGGGCTCCACTTTGAGCCAATGTGTCATGAACCACACATATTTGGAATCCATGTTTCGCAAGAAACAAGTTTCACCTATGCATACACACAAACCACGGCATACACATGCTCCTTACGTTCACACTCATAATATAATGTATGCTCATGTGTACACTTGTACACATTGTGGACGTAAGGGCCACCTTGCAAAATTTTGTTATGATAGAATTAATGCTTCTAATTTTGCAAATAGATTTATTTGGGTTAGGAAAAGAGCTAGCCCCAATGACCCAAAAGAGTATGGGTACCAAAAGTCACTCCTATTTTATTTGATGTAGGTGTGAGCTCTCACTTGACGTGACAGTGATGGTGCCTTGAAGTGGATGCATTCTGAGCTTAAAGATGACAATTTTGGATGCATCACTTTCAAAGGAAGTTTGGTGGGAGGACCACCTTGGTTTGGAGCCTAGAGATTTGCCCTCTTGATTTTGGTAACGATCTCTAAACTCTCATTTAGTTTACATGCATTCATATTGTTAATTCTTAGCATGTTTTGATTACTATGTTAAATGCCATGATAATTAGATTTGTGACATACATGTATAGTATTTGAGATACACCCATGTTCATATGGATTATTACTTTTGTGTTCTCACTTTACTTTAGCTATCGTGTATATCATAACTCTAAACATGTGCATTCATATAATGATCATATTAATTTATATTTTGTTTCTATGCTTTGATTACATATTTAGATGTAGTTTTTATTAAAACTTGTGTACATACTTGTACAACTAGTGAGCCACAAATAGATTATTATATGTTTGTGTTTGATTGCTCATTTGTACTCATTAGATGTACTAGTATAGCTTAGTTTTGATGATTAATGCATTTTGACTTGTATTCCCTATTTTTGGACATGTTTTTATGATAATATGTTTTAGCTTCATGTATATGTTAATTTTCTCAAAACTATTGGATATACATGTATAACCGTGAGTCATTTGCCTTTAATACAAAATCTTTTTATAAACTCAATTGTGTTTGGATATGTATGTATACCTTTAGTTTTGACAAAATATACATATACCTTGAAGTAGATTTAGTTTTGATGATTTTTTTAAAGGAATTTTATATTGAGCTTAAATGCTTATTCCATGATTTTGTGATTACATGATTCTTACACTCACATTATTTGACGTTTTCTCATGACTTTGTTCTCATGAGTCTTATATGTGCTTTATATATTTTTGAGTGTTGATGATTGTGTGATTTTTATATTTTCATGAATATGTTATTATTTTATTCCTTACTTGAAGGATTTCGTACTAGTTTACAAGTTTTTCATTTAACTAGTTCGTATTTTTCATTTTGGCAGAGTTTTCAAATATGCTAAACTTATTTTCAAACTTATTTTTGAAAACCCCTACCCATATGGGTGGTTAGATGGGGGACCATGCCTTGTATGCTCTTAATTGAAAATCTTTTTAACATGTGCATGAATGGGTGGTAGGTATGAGTTATCACTTGATTCTCATCATATTTTCAATTGATATATAAATTGATATCTTCATAAGTTGTATACTCATATTTGGTTTTCAATATATGTATATTTCAAAACTTCAAAAAGTATCAATTTCTATTGGTATTCACTTTTTCATACATATATGATTTGATTGTGCTTACTATATTTTTACATCTTAAAGCACAAATTATGTTTATACTAAGTTTGATTTACTCCTTAATGGTATTAGTTTTCAAATTGGTATTTTATAAAGCTTATGCATCATTTTCTTTGGTATTTCATAAAGGGGGAGAAAACTTTATGTTTTAGTTTTCAATCAATTGTATTTTCAATTGGTATCTTACTCCCACACTTTATGACATAAAATTAGAATGAAAAATATTTTAATTTAGAATATGCTAACATTTTCAATATTGGTATCAAAATCTAAATTGGCTTTATTCTAAAATTTGGTATCTTTATTGCAAAATGAATTGTTTAACCAATTAGTTAGTTTTTTTTTCAATTAGTATCATATTTCATTTTAAATTGGTATCTATATTGAAATGAATTATGTTTACTTAAAAATATTTGGTTTTCACTTTCAATTGATATCAAAATTATAAAAATATTTTCATTTGGTATCAAAATTATAAAATATTTACAATTAGTATCATGATTTGCAATATACATATATATTTCAATTGGTATCAAAACATCCAATGTTTTATTTTCCATTGGTATCAAAAGTTTACAAGATATTTTCAATTAAAATCTTTTGGTATCTTAAAATTTTTTATTTATTTTCAATTGGTATCATAATTTGGTATCAAATGTTTTGATATGTATTGCTTATATGCAAGGGGAGCTTAACATCTTCTCTATATATAGATTCATGTTGAGTGTACCTCATATTGAGGAGCTTGACTGCTCTTTTTTATGTCTTACACATGTATAGAGGGAGCTTCACATCTCCTTTTATATATTGTATATTATGCTTTATGTGGTTAGGGTTTAGTCATCTTTTTTCATATAAATGCATGTATGCAGGGGAGTTAACTTCACGTCTCTCCTCTTCATGAATTTATATAGCATATGCACATTTATTGTTTTGATTTATGCAAAAAAAAGAAGAAAAATATTATTTATGTTTTTAGTGTTTGTACCCCTTTGTTGATGAATTGACAAAAAGGGTAGAGATATTTAGAGTTTTTATGTATGCATGTTTGTTTTATTTGTTACCTTTTACCATTGGTATCAAGATTGGTAACAAGAGCATCTTTTGTTGGTATCAAGAACATGTTTATTTCATTGGTATCAAATAACATGTTTATGCATATTTATGTTGAGCATTCATTGCATATCGATTTGTTTATTGCTATGCATGAGTTAAGGGGAGCTTCTATGAAGCTTAACTTTCATCCATGCATATATAACTCCACGAGTTTTGTCATCATCAAAAAGGGGAGATTGTTGGCCCAGAGGCTCTTCACTCTAGTTTTGATGATGATTAAGTCATGTAGTTATAATTTACAAATAATCTTGTGATATTTAGTTTCAGATATTTGATCAAGATATTAGTAGGTGATTAGCTTCAACAAAAATATTTTGGATCTTTCACATGGTGATTCAAGAGCTCGAGCGTCAAATTCTCATCTAGCACTCGGTTGGAGTCAAGCTCGTTGGATCGCGTTTGGATCGAGTCAACTTGAAGACGGAGTTTCACAAGAAGATCTCAGTTTGTTTAGTTTAAGATTTGGTTTAGATCTTGTGTTAAAGATTAGATAGTATTGATATGCTCAAGTTCACAATACACACACAAGTTTAAATGTTTATTGGTTTTTAATTTTTGGTTTAACCAATATTGAATTTCAAGTCAAAAACATAGATATAATTCTTTATATGTATATTGGATTCTATCCATATACAACATGCTTCAAAGTTGTTTAAATATCATGTTTTTGTATTTATATGAGTTTTGGAGAAAACGGTTTTCCATTTCAAAAATTTAAATTTTGAAAAATACAGTTTTGGTTTAAGGCATAATTTCAAGAACACAAAAATGATTCAAATTGTTCATAATATGTGTTGAATTTTTGTCACACATATTTGTATTTCAAAGATCTAATAAGAACAGATTTTTGTGAAATTTATGTGATTTTATGGGATTTAATAGAAGATAAAAACTCAAGTTTTTAAATCTTAAAATGACTGTACTGGCTGTCTGCCGGTCGACCGGGCCGGTCGACCGAGACAAAAGTCGGTCAACCGGACCGGTCGTCTGACGTGCACAGAACGTGCACGCAGCCAAGGCTGGTGGACCGGTCGACCGTCCAGAGAGTTCTGCTCTCTGAAAATAGCACCGGTCGACCGGGCCGGTCAACTGGCAGAGAGCTGCTGCTCTCTGTATCCAGTCCCGGTCGACCGGGCGGTCGACCGGTGGCTCAACGGTCAGAAATCTGACCGTTGGCCGGTCGACCGGGCGGTCGACCGGCAGGAGATTTTTTCTACTGTCTTGGCCCAACGGCTAGTTTTATGAATGGGCTATATATACCCATTCCCTTGGGCTGTTTTAGACAAGTTTTTAGAGAGCAAAAATTTCCATCTTCTTAGGTGTTTAAACAACAAGTTTTAAAAGAGTTTTTGGGTTCAAAAGATCTATCTTCATTTGCTTTAAAGAGTTACAAAAATCAAAGAAAAAGAGAAGTTTTTGGGATTTATTTTTGTTCTTCATTTCCATTATATCCTAGAAGTTTTCCCAAGTATTTTCTTTGTGTTTTTTGATTTTCAAACTCTTTATTTTCTCATACTTGAGCTATCATATCTATCCTATCTATATGACCTTTGTTTTGTGGGGAAATTAGTTTGTGGTTTGTTGAAACCACCAAGAGTTGTATTCATCCATTTGCTTGTGGCTTTGTGTCTTGCCCTCTAAGTGTAGAGGACGTTGTGCATTAGATTGTGGTTATCCCTCTAAGTGTAGAGGTGATTGAGTTTGTTGGTATCCCTCTAGTGAGAGGTTGATCTTGTGTTGGCTTTGTGCCTAGCCTCTAGTGAGAGGTTGTATTTGTTTGAGAGAGGAGTTGTGTACTTCTACTTGTATTTACCTAAATCCTCAGTGGAGGTTCCTTGTGTGGGAAGTCCTGTGTGGACGATATAGTGAAAATCCTTCTGTGTGAAGGCGGAGACGTAGAGCTGGGTGCTCGAACCTCGAAATATATCTTTGTGTTTGCGTTTGATCCACTATCTCTAACTCTCTCTTTTATATTGTGCCTTGCATCATTTCATATTGTTTATATCATTTATATGCTTGGATTTGTTTGTGTGCCATACTTGTGTTAAACCAAGAGAGCTTCATATAGCACCTCAACTCTTATTTAGAGAAATTTAGAGGAGATAGTCCAGCGCCCTTCACCAGGAATTCGACTACACTCTTTGGTTACACTAAGTGTGTTGCAATTAGTTTTAAATTCCGCTTTGTTTGTTATTAGATTAGCCTTACACCTATTCACCCCCCTCTAGGTGTACTTTCAGGGTGTGCCCTTTAGATACTTGGAGTTTTCGCGTGCGATTAGGGGGAAACCATGCCAGCACGCACGTATGCCGCTGCCGGTCGAACCGTTGCAACCGTTCAGACTCCAAATTACACCTTTACCCTTCCCAGAGCGCTATAAATAGCGTTCCTTTCTTTCATTTTAAAACACACAGTGACACAACACACAGCGACACAGCGAAAAAGCGCGCGAACCGTACGGTGATTTGGTAGTGCTATCCAAATACCGTGAAGGAGTGTTGTATCTTGGGAGACCAGCGTCCAGTAACCCGTTAGCACCATAGCTGGAGACGTAATTGTTTTAAGGAGATTCGCTATAAGCGTACCTCACTCCAAGTATTGTATAAGTGAATTAATATTCTTTGTACAAGGGTTATACTGATATACAGTATATTGAGACTGATTTATACCAGTCTAATTAATGTTCAACCAAGGAAGGTATTTAAAGGTAGTTCTTAATTAAGGAACGTTCTATTGAATAGAAAACCTCTCACCTGATATTTACCGACCTGGCCAATTAGATCGGTGACATTGATTTGTCAGATTGATTCCTAGAGCTAACAATTCTTAAGACAATTACGTATTGAAGTTATTTACTTCTGTTCTACTTGAAATTACAGAAAATGTCTGAGACTAATCAAGACAGCTCAAGTAAGACACCAAACATGCAGATTCAAACTTTGATGCCTGCTCCACTTCCTACCCGAAGCCGGAGAAGCAAAGAAAACTCGATGGCACAGAATTCAAGAGGTGGCAGCAGAAGACGCTCTTCTACTTGACCACTCAGCATTTGGCCAAATTCCTGCAAGAGGATCCACCAGAACCCGGAACTGATCGGGACTCAGTCCTTGCAGTCGATGCATGGACGCAAGGTGACTTCCTTTGTCGAAACTATATTTTAAATGGACTGGTTGATTCTCTTTACAATGTCACAGTCTAATCACAACGACAAAGAAATTATGGGTCAGTCTTGATAAGAAGTACAAGACTGAGGATGCCGGTACCAAGAAGTTCGTCGTAGGACAATTTTTGGAGTACAAGATGGTGGACAATAAGGCTGTGATCAGTCAGGTGTAAAAATTTCAACTTATCCTGCACGAAATAGAGGCTGAAGGTATGAATTTACCTGAAACTTTTCAGGTTGCTACTATTGTAGAGAAACTCCCACCTGCGTGGAGAGATTTCAAGAACTACCTAAAGTAAAAGCGCAAGGAGCTGAAGTTGGAAGATCTCTTTGTGAGGCTTCGAATGAGGAGGACAATCGAAAGTCCGAGAAAATGAGCAATAAGAACTCCTATGAAGCCAAGGACAATGTGATCGAAGAATCAAAGGGGAAAGCGTCTACTTACAAACGCTTAAAGCAGAAGAAGACTGCCCAATAGTACAAAGACAAGGTCTAAAAAGGCAAGAACATGCGCTTCAAGGGAACTCGCTACATCTACAACAAAGAGGGACATTAGGCGAATGAATGTCGCAGCCGTCTCAAAAAGAACAAGAAGAACCATCCACATGCAAACCTGACTGACCATGCGTCGCTAAGCCTTTCAGCTGTGATGTCAGAAGTGAATCTGACGACCAACAATAAGGATTGGTGGGTAGACACTGGGGCTACTCGGCACATCTGTTGTAAGAAATTATTATTCTCTGAATATCAAAAACTAGAGCAAGATGAGAAACTTTTCATGGGAAACTCAACCTTCTCTAAAGTTGAGGAAAAGGAAAGGTCATCTTGAAGTGGACATCTGGGAAAGAGCTTACTCTGAACGATGTGCTATATGTTCCAGATATCCGCAAGAATCTGATTTCTGGATCAATACTTAGTAAGAAAGAATTTAGAATAGTTTTCGAATTAGATAAATTTGTACTTACTAAGGGTGGGATGTATGTGGGTAAGGTTATCTTGTTGATGGCCTTTTTAAAGTCAATGTTGCAGTTGTGGACAAAAAATCCATGTAGTTGTACCTTAAGCTTATAAATAAAGAAACGTTTTCTGTTTATTTGCTTGAGTCCCCTATTTTATTGCATGCTAGATTAGGACATGTAAATTACAAGTCTTTAAATACTTATCTAATTTAGGATATATTTCTAAACTCAACTTGGAAGAAATTCGCAAGTGTGAGATTTATATTGAGGCCAAGTTTGCGAAAAGTTTATTTCACTCAATTGATCAAAATACAGAACCTTTAGGGTTAAATCATAGCGATTTATGTGACTTAAAGTTTACGCTAACTAAAGGAGGGAAACAGTATTTTATTACTTTTATTGATGACTGTATAAGATACTGTTATGTGTATCTTCTAAATAGTAAGAATGAGGCAATGAATATGTTTATAACATATAAAGTTGAAGTTGAGAATCAACTCAATAAGAATATCAAGATTCTAAAATCCGATCGAGGCGGAGAATATAAATCAAATGATTTTAGTGAGTTATGTGCTAAATTTGGTATAATCCATCAAACTACAACACCACATACTCCTCAGCAAAATGGA
The DNA here is from genome assembly GCA_038442645.1 of Agave tequilana. Taxonomy (NCBI): domain Eukaryota; kingdom Viridiplantae; phylum Streptophyta; class Magnoliopsida; order Asparagales; family Asparagaceae; genus Agave; species Agave tequilana. The sequence goes on from JAVJIF010017912.1 coordinate 43,173, forward strand.
ATTGCTGAACGAAAGAACAGAATTTTGAAGGAGATGGTCAATTCCATACTCGTAATTCTGGAGCTCTGCAGAACTTGTGGGGGGAAGCTCTGTTAACTGCAAATTATATTTTAAACAGAGTACCCCTCAAGAAACTTGGTCTTAGACCATTTGAGTTATGACATGAAGGATACCTTCCTACCATTACCTCAAAATGTGAGGGGTGCCTTGCAAAGTACTAGCACCATTGCCTAAAAAGATTAAGTTGAGAGAAAGAACTATGGACTGCATATTCATAGGCTATGCCTTGAATAGTAGTGCCTATAGATTCTGGTTCATAAATCAAAATACCAGATATTCATATAAACATGATTATCGAATCTAGAGATGCTATGTTCTTTGAAGACATCTTTTCATACAAACGGGAAACAGAAAAGACTTCTGAGAAAAGAACACATGAGATGACGTTCAAAGACGAAAGCCCTAAGGAACCGATTGTTAATGCGAAAATTGAACCAAGAAGAGGTCAGAGATCTAGAATCTCAAAATCTTTTGATCCAGATTTCATAGCATATGCTATTGAAAGCGAGCCTCAAACATTTAAAGAGGCTATGTCTACCCAGAAGCACAAATATGAAAAGAAACTATAAATAGCGAAATAGAACCATACTAAGTAATCATACTTGAGAATTGGCAAACTTGCCTCCTAGCAGTAAACCAATTGGGAGTAAGTGAATTTTCAAAAGAAATTAAAACATGATGGATCTATCGATAAGTACAAGGTTATATTAGTAGCTAAGGGCTATCTACAAAAGAAAGGACTTGACTACTTTGATACTTATTCACCAGTAACAAGAATAACCTTCATTCGAATGTTAATTGCAATTGCAGTATTGCATAACTTAGATATTCATCAAATGGAGTCAAGACTTGCATTCTTAAATGGTACATTAAATGAATAAATATATTTTGAGCAACCTGAAGGATTTATAGTCAAGGACTAAGAAAATAAAATGTGTAAATTGGTAAAATTCTTATACGGTCTAGAGCAGGTTCCAAAACAATGACATGAGAAATTCGATAGTGTCATGATCAAAAATGAATTCATTATCAATGAATGCGATAAGTGTGTTTATACTAAAACAGTTGGAAATGCATGTATCATTTCTAATTAAGAATGTCTAGGGCCAAAATGGACACAACCGAGAACCAAAGTTGATTTGAAAAATTACAGTGTGAAGCTTGTTGACTTGGCTTACACTAACGGCTAACAGTTGAAGACTTAGTTCACTAATTAGCCAGTAAGTTCAATAAAATTTTCGTCATGAAAGGTTCAAGACCTAGTTCACCTATCCTGATGCAGTTTTTTTTCTAAAGTACCTTTCACTATAGAGTCAGTCTCTTTGTGTGTCAATTCCTTTAATCTTCATTCATTGTGAGAGATTGTTGAAATATATGAAGAATTAAATGTGAATCTTTGAGTTGAATTATGACGAGATCCGTTGATAGAATCAATTGGATAATGGTTGGAGCGTATTCTCCTTCCATTGGGAATGAACGTGGTATATTCACATATTCAATTCTGACTTCGAATGAATAAGATATTCAAGTCTAAAATTTGCCTAATTCAAAAGTCAAAGGGGACTAAAGGTAGCTAAAAGTATTTAGTCCCATATTAGACATGTGATGAAAGTTTGAAGTTTTTAAATAGAGAAAAATGGGAACAAAGGGTGTGACCTTTGGGTACTTAGAGTTTTCGCGCGCGATTAGGGGGAAACCATACCCACACGCGCGCGCCGGTACCGGAGCCGGAGCCCGATTCGGGTTCAGGTTCCCTACCCGGTCCGGTTCTTTTTGAACCGGGCCTCACGGGTACGGTGTTACAACGGATCGCACCCGCTCCATCCGGACCCGTGCAACAGCTGAAAGGAAATCGCATGCGAACTGTTGCAATGGTCTGTGCGGAGCACTATAAATAGGCGCTCCTTTCTTTCATTTTAAAATACACAGCGAAAATGCGCATGTCTCTCTTTCTTCTTCTGTAACTCGAATTCCGAACTGAAAGTGAAGAAGTAACTCGGATTCTGAAGCAAGATTCGTTCTGAAAGAAGACTCAGAAAATTCAACAGATTCTTTAATAGAATTATTGTCTGAATCTGTGACTTCCAAAGAAGAATATTCTTCTATCTCCCTCCTTTATGTACAGTGGGTGTTCCTCCAAAGTAAAGACAAATATTCTCCCTGAGATTTGTCTTGGTCCTACTGCATTGATAATCTTGTGAAGATACTAGTTAACTACGGTTCGACCGAACGGTGATTTGATAGTGATATCCAAATACCGTGAAGAAATGTTGTATCTTAGGAGATCAGTGTCCAGTAGCCCGTTAGCACCATAGCGGGGGACGTAATTATCTTAAGGAGATTCACTATAAGCGTACCTCACTCCAAGTACTGTATAAGTGAATTAATATTCTTTATACAGGGGTTATACTGATATACAGTATATTGAGACAAATTTATACCAGTCTAATTGATGTTTAACCAAGGAATGTAATTGAAAGGTAATTCTGTAATTAAGGAACGTTCTATTTAACGGAAAACCTCCCACCTGATATTCATCGACCTAGCCAATTAGATCGGTGACATTGATTAGTTGTCAGATTGATTCCTAGAACTAACAGCAGGATGAACTTATCTTTTTGTGGCTCTGAAGGTTTTTGCGTAACAAGAGGTTTTCCTGCATCACATGCTAATCAGGATTTTGCAAAATGTAAATCAAGGAAACAAAGTTAATCAGTATAGTTTAAGCTGTAATCAGTGCCTGAGACATCCGATACTACAAACTTGTAACAAACTTTTGTATATAAATTAAAATAATGTACATACAGTTAATAACAGAAGTACAGACAGCGATTTATCAGAAAAGTAATACAACATAAGGAGTAACATACGATCAGAATATCACAAGCATTTTAACTAAGAAAATAGTATGAAGTTCAATAGCACAGTTGCATGCCTTTTATTTCTTATACCATGATGATACTCTTAACATCAGCTTTCAAATGTTACCGGACACACACACACACACACACACACACACACACACACATTGGGGGGGTTGTGGGGGGTGGGGCGGGGGGGGGGGGGGTGGGGGGAGGAACAGAGAGAGCATACAGATACAGTAGACATATGTTATAGTGTTACACATAGTCTTCAGACTCTTCACTGGACTCAATTCCACATCAGAGCTTGATTCTTAGCCAGTATTCTACTAGCTGATAGTGGCACTTCAAGATAAGAGAGATTTAACCATACTGAAATACTGCAATTAAACTGGAAAAATAAGTTGTGCCTTCCCAGTGATCTTTCTTGTACTCAGTAAGGTGATACATATAAACTATAATGTCGCAGAGAAGACTTACTGTAGCAGCTTGTTTCGTGTGTTGGTTTGCTCGGAACAACAGTCACATAACAGAGCAGACTTGCTTGTTGGCTGCAAACTTTAAACTAATAGTGCTGAACTGGCAGTAAACAGCAAAAAGGTATATATCAGAGTCCGAGCAAATCTCAAATTGAAGAAGTTCAGTACTTGTGTGGATGTGCAGGTGTTGCAGCAGCTTATTTAATGGAATAGGCAATTTTTGGGGAGTATTAGGAACAATAAATACAAGTAGCAATCAATAGTAATAATAGGCAGAAATGTTATCCATCCAAACGCTTAAACCGCTTAATATTGATATAACCTTGTTTCCCTCTCTATGGAGGCTTTTCTATTTTGAAACATGTTCTCTTCCTTGCCCCCTTGCCTTTGAGGAAAGGCTCCTATACTCTTTAACTTTATTTGAAATGAAAGAATGATCTAGTTGTCTTTCTCTCTCCGACACACACACACACACACACACACACACACACACACACACAGAGAGAGAGAGAGAGAGAGAGAGAGAGAGAGGAGGGGGGGGGGGTGGGGGGGGGGGGGGGGGGGCGGAGTTGATGAAGTGGCTCAACAGAAATCCATACAAATCAACTAGAACTCGTGTGTTTGTACCTGAGCTGCATGCCAACACATCTCCCTAGCACGGCCCACAAGACTTCTTTATAAACAATATTTTGTGTATAATTGTTGGAACACCAGTCTGTTCTCCTATCAATATTTTCAAACAATCTGTGACTTTGCATGTGAAAGGGCAACACAGAGTTGTCCATGTGCAAACACCAGTGTCGGCAGGTATAGGCCAACATTGCCAAGAGTCTGGCCTTGACTCTTTTTTATGGTCATTGCATAAGCAAGCTGCACTGGGAACTGACATCTCTTCAGGATAAACGGGAACTCCTCATTTTGACGTGCCGTTATTATTCTGGGAATTGAAACTCACCAACCGATGTTTCGTGATAATTTCAGCCTCCAAAACCCTTTCACCAAGCTTCTTGACGCTGGAGCATTTCAACGAGTTTAGATATTCTACTGTGCAGAGCATGTCATATCTACCTCCATCATCTGTGAGAGAAACCTTTGTATCAGCACTCAAGTATGACTTGTTTTCTCCTTCGTGTCTTAGTAGGATCTGACTATTGATGTCATCAACTTCATCATTTCTGCAAGCAAGACTCCCTCTGTCTCTTAAATAGTCAGGGGCAGAGCCCATTTCATGAAGGCCTTTGTAAATAGCATATATCATGCCAGTGATACCTAAGTTTAGGTCAACCAAGAAACTCTGAGGAATTTCTATACAGTTTCCTCCGTAGTGTTATTAAAGCTAAGCCCTTGAATATCTCCATTACCTATGTCCAATATCCACTGAGCAAATGATGCAACCTCGGAATGCAAAGAAGAGCTAGTTTGTGTCGCTTGGAGGCGCATATTGTCTTAAGTATAAAATTTTCAGTCTTTCCACATTTCAGATTTGTGAAGTGTAACAGAAACTATATCATGTCGTTTCCCTTTCGAAATCACCAGCAGTATTTGACGAAAATCCCTACCAAGTATAACAGTTACACCACCGAGCGGCTTTGACTCAGCAATGGGATCTAAGTTCTGGAAGAGATCTCTAAGAGTTTGATCTACTGCATCAAATGCAAAGCGAGTTGTCGTTGGAGCCTCATCCCATACAATCAACCTTGCAGCTCGGATAAGTTCTGCTAGATCTGCTTGTCGAGATATTGAGCAGGAGGAGAATTCATTAATGTCAATACGAATTCTGAGTTTTGAATGCGCTGTACGCCCTCCTGGTGACAACAATGCAGCCATGCCAGAGGATGCAATTACTATAAACTATTCTCCTTTGACTAGGCTTAGCATAAAAAGGAGAAGAAAACAAAAGGAAAAGGTGAATGGGCTGAGCTTATTGGGCTTGAATGAAAATAATACTACTAATAGTGATTAACAATATCATAATAATAATTAACAATAATAATTATAATAATAATAATAACAACAGTAATAATAAAAATTATTAACATTAAAAATCTTATCTAATAATACTTGGTAAAAATACTACCATTAATACTAATGACTAAAACAATACAATATGAATAAGAATAATAACAATATCAATATTAACAGTAATAGCAATTACAATAATAATACTAGTAACATAGTAATGAGAAAAATACTACTTAATAATTAAATGATAATACTTAATAATGTTAAATATAATTATAAGGCCAAAATACCATTTTACTATTTTAAAATAATTTGTACTGTAACTCAAGTTAATAAATAATAATAATATCACCAGTAAAATAAAATAAATACTTTAGAAAAATAAAAATACAGTAGTTTAGATTAGGGATATTACATTCTACCCCCTTAATAAAAATTTCGTCCTCGAAATTTCAATAAAGCGGGGAATAATAAAAATCAAATTGGGAAGAAGATGAACCTTCCACACCACTTCTCACTGCATCGAGACTTCACCACGCTCCGCTGCGCGCTCTGTGATCTCTGCTACCGATTTTAACATGAAGTGATCAAACTCAGGTGGCAAAATCAAGGAAATAGAATCGAAAAGAGAATAGGAATCAAGATGGAACGCAGATTACTCTAGAAAAAGAGTTAGAATTAGGGATATCAAAAAATTCAGAGATGGATTCCAAAAGGGAGGACGATCAATTTCAAATGGAGCCAATATCATCGTATGGATAGTATATGTATATTGCAGTGTGAACATAACTTGTTTTAGTTACTGGTAAGAACTAGATTCTCTTTTATGTTGAACCTGGCTCTGATACCAAGAAAACACTGTCACGCCCCGCTTCCTAAAATACGCTGGTGCGGAGACGCGACACGATTCGGCGACGCATATACGCAAGGAAAATACCTCACGTATACGCGCTAAGCCTTAAGTAACCCGAAACAAGTTATAAATTTATACTATAATAAGTCAACGACCACTGCAATAATACATATAAGCATCCACGCATGATATCATATGAATAAAGAACTGGAATAACAAATGAATCTGATATAACGAGAATCAAGAAATAATATGAAGACAAGAAAGATAAGAATACCGAAACGAATGGGGAGAAGCTCCAGCTCTTCGCGAAGCGTACCGTCTCCTCGAACACCTGCACAATAGAAACAAAGCGTCCAATATCTGGACGTGCAAATCCAGGGTCGTCAGAAAGCGACCTGGTGAGTGTGTGTAAAGGGGAGAGCTCGTGCATATAAACAATCTACACTACTTCTACTTTTCATGATAAAATTTTCATAAGAATAGCAACATAAATTAAATCAAATTACCTTCTTTAAAGTTAGTTTCCCTTAATGATAAATCTACACCCGTTAAGAAATTTAATGTTAAAAAGTATTTAAAAACCAATAAAAGAAAATTTAAAATTAGTCCAATTAAACCTATTAAGTCATGTAATTCAGAGAATCATACTCCGAACCTTAAGTTAATTAATCACAATTAAATAAATGATTTTTACAGGCTTTAATTTGAAATTTGCCATGTAAATTGGAACTTTAGGGCTAACTTCTTTTACGCAAGGATTAAAAGAATGTCCAAATGAGAATGCGGTTTGAAAATTAAAAAACCATTCAAAGACCTTTTTAAAAGGATAATTAAAGCAACAAGAAGCTAAACTGATGTGAGCCGCACATTAGATTTTTTTTTTTTTTTTTTTTTTTTTTTTTTTTTTTGGCTTTCTCAACAGATTGCACGAGCAAAATTTAACCAAGAAATCGAGAAAAATTTGAAGTACCTGATTGAGTCCTGGCGGTTCAAGGGATCAGCAAACTCTGAACTGAAAAAATGGACATTGTTGAGACCAGAACCGACGCCATTGCTGGTTTGCATGTGGCCGCGCCCGCAGGCAATGAATTTTTTTGCGGAAATCGCTGTTAGGTCCTCTGAGAGCTTGAATTGACTCCCTGGAGTTTGCATGCGCGCTAAAAAATCCCCCAATATCACTGTGTGCTTTTGAATTCCTGTGTACGCCGCGTGAGCCATTGTGGGCGATTAAATCCGCAATACCCCTGTCAAATTTATCTTATGTGTACAATTTTAATAAAGAAGAGAAAAAAGATTTTGGGGGGGGGGGGAAGAGGAGCGATCTCCGTGAAAATCTGGCGAGCCCAGCAAGCTCCTCGAGCCTCTCCAATCGCGGCGAGCCCAGCGAGCTCCTTGGGCCCCCGATCTGTGAAGATCGCAGCAGTTCCGACCCTCTCCGATCGCAGCGAGCTCTCGTGATCCACCCCCCGATCTGTGAAGATCGCAGCGAGCTCCGGCGAGCCCCGAGTCGACCCCAATTTGTGAAGATAGCAGAAGCTCCGAGTCTCACCGATCACAGCGAGTTCTGTGAGCCCTGTGACTTGTTACAACCCTGAGTAGAACTTT